>JAGTTH010003686.1:0-62698 GCA_022606485.1 Agraylea sexmaculata | reverse complement strand
TTTCGTTTTGCAATGAAAAATCAAGCACAAAATGCCGAAAAGGATATTGTTTTTTGAACCACATAGCAATAAACAAAATAAAAAGATTTAATATATCAAGTGCTGCAAAAAAATGTTATTTAAATTTTTAAAATCATTTAATGCCTGGACAAACATAATCGCGAAAATTGGCGATAGCGTGGCGTAGGAGGAGGTATATGTAGTAACAGGCGTCTCCGATATCGAAACAAAAATTTGTTGTTGAAAGTGTTGAACTACTGAAATGTCGGAACTACGCTGTATATGAATGGAGATGGTTGAGTTTTTTTAGGATAGATTTAAGATATTTGAGTCACATTCTTATTACGTTACAATAAAACGAACCACAGCCGTCTGGAGTAGGTTAGTCCTTGATATTTGCTCTCTTTATTAAGAAATACAGTGATTATGTATTTTAAATAGTTTATTGCATATTTCGGTCGCCCAAAATATGGATTTATAATTTATACCTACTTTATGAATAAATAAAAAAAATTATCGCACGCCACTGGGGAGTTCAACGTACCCGCGCGCCTGCGTATTAGGTTTTTGCCCCTGTCCCTCCGCCCTCAGGGGCTCCACAGGTTTCGCGCCCCTCCAAAGTCCGATGGCCCTTCAAATGAATGCATTAAATATAAAGTCTCAATAAAATTTCCTCTCAGTGACCTTCAAAAAAAATAAATTTCCCAACCCCCATTTATTTTATTTTACATCTACACAAATGTGACCTTTGGAGTTTAATATTAGATCAATTAGAATTCGGATTATAAAATATCATGTCACTTACTTACAACAAGATTTGTGGTAGGACTGTGGGTGGTGAATAATATCAGAAGTTAAGAAGAAACAAATATTGTATATGAAAACATCATTTATTTATACATGATAAAAAAATGAATACTTAACAGGTCGCATTAGAGAAAAAATATTTGACCTGAAAGATATCTTGAAATGCAAAATACAGTCATATTGAAATCACGCAAAAACATTCTAAGCACTGCTCTCGGTGTGCCATACAAAAGTCAACCGGGTAAAACAAATAAATATGGATGAAATCTCAATATAACTGGTGTTGAAGCGATGGTAAGCTTATTTGAAGATCTTGCCTTGGTTGAATTCCCTTCCTTGCTTATCCTTTGCAGTCCATGCAAAATATTCTTCGATCATCTTCTTAGTCTCGGGCTTTTCATAATCCAGCTTAGTCCATTCGTAAGATTCATAATCTATTTGCCAGTCGGGACTTTGAGTGAATGCTAAATCTTGGCCCTTCCACACCCAAACACCAGAGATGGAGCTGTTGTTGTCTCCTCCGAAGAGAATGCAAGATGCGAAAGCAGTTTTACGCATTTTATCTAAACGCTGGAACATACCTATAAAAAAAACACATATTAGTAAACTTTTATTGGTGGCAAAACTACCATAAATATAAATAATCTTACCAGTGATCAAATTGCAGCTCATGAAAACTTTGGTAAGTTCATCGTTATATTTGTACTCTCCGAACCAGACAGAGTATTCTTGTGGGTCAAAGTGTTCAAAGAAATATGGGATGGACTCGGCTTCAGGTTGATTAGAATAAACTTTCTTAAAATTATCCATAACAAAACCGCTACAAAATAATCATACAATTTTAATTATTTGCGATGTCAAAAATAACAATATATGAAGAAAAAGTGGAAACTTACGAAGGCTCAGCTCCAATAGCTTCATCTTCTTCGTCATTTTTAGCAGCGGGTGTTGGCTGAGGTTTAGCTACTTCCTTCAGATTATGAAAAATGAAAAAATAATTTAAATAAAAATCTTATCGTGCTGAATGTCCTTTATTTTGAAGAGATCAATGAAAAAAAATCTGTTTGAAAATATGTATTTTATTGATAACATAACGCTTAATTCACATCCTGCACTATGTTAAATCATTCACAGTCAATCATAATAAATATGGATTTATATCTCTAACATAAACTCTAAAACTACATCAACAGATAGTAATATCATTTTTGAGAATTGGTAAAAAGGTAGGATATAAATAATATGATCGGAGCACCGCGTATATTTTTATATAAATTTACTTTGATGTTACCTTCGGCTGCTCTTGGACCTTCTTGGGATCAAAAGTGATGGCTGTCTTGCAAAGAGTGACGGTGTCCTTCAGTACAGCTTTTACATTGGGTTGGTTCAACAAGGTAACAAACCACCTGTTGACATTGGGGAATGGTTTCCTAACTGATGGCTCCAACACATTCTACACAAAAACAATACAAATTAATTAAACAGGTACTACAATACTATTAAAACTTCAAATATTTATATTAATTACCTGGTATGCTCTGATCAGGGTGCAGAACACAACAATATCGGCTAGGCTGATACGTTCTTCGACAAGGAAAGTACGAGAGAGCAAATGATTATTGAGGTAAGTCAATGCAGTAGTAAGATCTTTCTTAGCACGGCTCACAACCTGTAGATATATAGATTTATTTTTAATTTCAATGAAAAGTAATATTTGTTATTAAAATGTCCATTGTTTCGATTATACGGTGTCGAGATAAGAAGAATCGAGGTGTGTAAGGTCAATATTAAGACATACATATCTATTGCCAATTTATTGATTAATTAATTCAATGTATCTTTAAAAAAAAAAATTAAACAGAACTTATCACTACAAAGATTCTAAAATAAGATTTATGATATTTTAAATATAAAATCAAGCTTTTACAGAATATTTGATATATGTATAGCTGTTACCTTGTTGTCCAATGGCATCATACCAAGAAGGGGGAAGACCCAAGCGCAAGAAGCTGGTAAAACATCGCACTCAGCCCAACTCAGCCATTTGAGTACTTGTGCGGTGGCCAGTGGGCTTGTTCCACGGAGCTGTTCGTTAGAAACTAAAGAAAATTACAATTAATGGCACTATTCCACACAAATAAGATTATAAAACTAACTAACCATAGTAAGCGATGGCATTGCTCTCTGTCAACAGTACTTTTCCATCAGCAGACTCGAAAGCAGGAACCTGTACAAAAAAAAAACTTTAGACTATAAAAAATTAATTAAAGAAACAGTTGTATTCAAGACGCTCAACGTTTTAAAGTTTAACAAAATCGGTAATTTGGTATAGTGAAATACTATGCAAGTGTCAATCTGCCGGTCATGACAGTCCGAAATGTTGACGTTAAAATTAAGATTTATTAACATTTTATGGTAAAATCCTTGAAAAGTAAGTTACTTGTGCTGCATAACCACAAGTGAAGTCTGTTTCAGACATGACACCGGCTCTCTGTTCCCTGCCCTTAATGTACGGCAGGTCTTTCTTACCTTTCCAGCAGGGAACTTGCCGAGGAACTGTTTGCTCTTGTTGGTTTCACCGAAGACAAAGTCTTGCGGGACACTCAGCTGGACGCCGCTGTATTGGGCTGCGATCAGGGCTTTGTAAGCTCTGAAGTCTCCTTGGAAGCTGTACAGGGTCTGCAAGTATAACAGAGCGTTAGTGGCGCGTCAGTGGAGCGGTAGTGGAGCGTTAGGGCGGCGGGAGGGCCGAGGATGGGGCGGATTAGACACTCACTCCGGCTGACATAGTGAAGCTGCTGACAGGACTGCAGACAGAAGGACACGTGCCAACCTGTATTGCCACACGCAACTGCCACCTTTCACTTCAAACAAGATCATCCAATACGGGATACTTATTTTTATACTTTTCTCAATAAAATTACTAATAACATACCGTAAATAATGATTAATAATTGAAAATTATTTTATATTTTTGACAATACGAAACAAAAACCAATTAAATATTTATTTTTCAAAATAAAACACTTATTTGAATTTTCATAAAATAAGTTTTTTATTTAATTTTAAATACATCCTTATAATATCTGATTACTAATTTCTTTTGGAAGAACCTCATATTTTCCAATAATTATGGTCATTATCAATGATTAAAATCTGATGAATTATGGAATGTATCTTTATTTTTTGTTTGTTGATTGTTTTTTTTATTGTAAAATCGTTGGTTCCATTTGTTTTATTCGAAAATATCCTTTGAACATTTGACTACAAAATTGTACAATGATAAAACAATTACACAAAATTGTGCAAAAACAAAGATTTAAATATTGTTCAAAGTTTTTATTGTGTACTTTCTTATAATTTAGTGCATGTTGTATAATTTTTTTAATTTTCGATCTTTGTAGATAAATCAAATGTGTTTGTATACTTTATGATAAGTAAGTAAATAGAGGATTATAAACTAGTTCTAGTTGAAATGGGTAAATATTTCAAGTTCAAAAGAAAATATTTTATATTTTTTCAGTGCAACAGCTGCAGTCGATGATTGGCATTACTAGTTGAATCAACAATAATGCTAATGAAGTTTGGGTCCATATCTAAAATTAAATCTAGATCCTAAATATATTCCTAGCTGGCAGCCCGTGATGTACTTATATCTAGCCGTCTTTTTCTCTCGAAGGGGCGTCGCGACGCGCTAGACAAGGCTACCGCAACTCCACAGCTACCGCGAATATTGATTTAGCCACTGAAAATTAAACAACAAGTACTGAAACTAAATATAATTATCTACACCATCGTTACACATCATCATCACCATGTATGCCTCTTTAGATATAAATTTGATTCGAGTTTTCAGCCAATACAAATTTGAATCGGGGTTTATTTGATCAACGAAAAAACTTACATATTGTGAAAATGATGTTATTTACAGACAATTATATTATTCAGTGCTAATTGGATCAATACTGCAAAACAATATTATTTTATTTGTCGTCATTGTTTTGTTAAAAAATCAGGTGAAAATTTGGTGTATTGGATTACAAACCTGTATATTTTAACACGCTTCATCATTAAGCACCCAAACAATAGAGTATTTTAAACCTAAACTTAGGTTAAATCAGATAAACTCGAAAGCTTTTCATTATCTTTTGTCAAAAAATGACAAAATTGAAAGAAAAAATCGTAATATACTATGCGAGTAGAATTCTTAAAAATGTGATGTTTATTTTGCGTTATATTTGAAGTGGAATTAATGAAAAAACAGTGTTTATTATGGTCGTATTTTTATTTTATCCGGGATTGTTATTTATAAATATTCTTTCTAGGCGTTTACGAGTGTGGCAATATGAGTAGTACGCACGCCTGTGTGTGTGTGTCGTGTAAAGTGTGTGGATGTATGTTAGTGTGTGTGTGTTTTAGTAGTGTTGGTGTCAGTGTCAGGAGTGCAGCAGGAGCAGTGAGAGAGAGAGCAGGAGCAGCTAGTAGCGAGCAGCAAGCAGCTAGTGGCGCTAGTAGCTAGTAGTAACTAGCAGCAACTAGCAGCTAGCAGTATAGTAGTAGTGGGTACAGTAGTATAACTAGCTGGCCACTAGCTACACTGTGCCGAGCTGTCAGATGTGATAGTAGACACTAGAGAACAGTGCCGAGATGGTGAGTCTGATTAACATTACTTGTTACTTATTACTTGTTACTTGTTGCTGATACTGTTCAGTGGCCAGCAGCCGAGATGCTCCATCCTCGTAATCCTGGTCGTGCCCCAAACTGTACTAATCGCTCCATGTCTCTCTGTTTCAGGGTAACGAGGCCTCCATCCCCATGGAGCTGTGCTCCAACTGTACGTATCAATATCATTTCATTACATTTATTAAATACAAAAGCTTCCAGATCCTGCCAAGTGATCTGGTTGTTTTTTTGTTTTTCAAATAATCCGCCATCGTTTTGTCTAAATACTAATAAGCTATCGTCCGATCGAATTGATGCCAAATTCATGTCCTTTGTTTTTCAGCGAGATTCAATTTCATTGATCTGAAAGCTGAGAATTGTAAGTGACAGTCGATAACCATAATGTACTGAATGTTAGTTGTGTATGGCTTCGATTTCGAAACAGACCATGCTTTTTCTATACCACAATTACGTCCCCGAAATTCATAAAAAATAAATCTGTTGTTTAAATATCTTGAAATAATCTGAAACTGTAGGGAATATCACAAAAATCTTTAAAGTTTACATTGTATTTATAAAAAAAAATCTAATTCGTACAAATGAACCTCTATATTTGTCATTTATGTGTTCTTTTAAATCCAACTCTATACTATAAATCTAAATATAATCAATCAGGGATAAAACTTTTCAATAATTATTAACCCACAACTGGTTTTTATCCGAGACATATAAGTCTGCATAAACACGAGTATAATTAATATGTTTTACACTATAAGGTCAGTTCAGTTTGTTCATGCTTTATTCAAAAATATATTTTATTCTATCAATGATAAAATGTCTATTTTAATGTTCCTCGAGGATAAAGAGATAAATTATACAGTAATAGCATGACATTAATAGAGGTTTTACTGTACTTTAAATGAACACATCGCCTTGAATTATCTCAAGGTTTATTTTGTAGATAATATACTCCCCCATTACACTAACTAATGTGAAATAATAATTAAAAAACATGGTTTATTCCGAATTAGCCGTAGATTGTGCATCGCAACGTTTAGATGTCTCACCTAACCCACCTTCCATTCTGTGTGAATGTACATAATGTATGATTAATTATAATTGAAAATGAAAAATTTGTGTACATACATGTGGTAATTTGTGTTGTGAATAATAATGTATATTATGTGTTAAAAATTACAAACCAAAGAGATTCACTTACTTATTTAAAATTGTTACAAGGTCGCATTATGTTAAATTATTCATATATGATGTAATAATAGTAAAACAGACTACGTTATCAAACTATGTCAAATACAAATATTAAAAGAGTGTTATCTCAAATGAAAAATACATATTTATTTGGTTGTTGTAAAAAAGATCCTGTTTTAAAATGAATGCTTATTTAGTAGACCCAAGAAAGTGCTTGATTGTCCTTTAATATAATAGTATCTTAAAAAATATTTTAGTAATGTTATTTCTCTTAAATACTGCATTTTTAGAACACAAATTACTACATATATAATCTATCTGGCCGATTAATTAGATTGCACGACAAGATCACAAATTTGTGAAGAGAAAAATATGTAATCATTATCCTTTAGATTCATTTAATGTTCCATTGATGTGCATGAAACTGTTCCTATATATATATATATATTTTGATATTACTATGAGTAATAAGAGCATTTATTAAGTGCCGACTTAATAAAGGAGGTGGTAGATGCAGTTGTAGTTGTTTTATTTGATGGCAGACGTCTAGATTATGTTGCACTACATTGAATTTCAAACAGCTGAAAGCGTCGAGAAACCATGTCATGATTCAATGTCGATTATGTTTTAATTATTCACTCGCGGCTTGAAAGCATATTTCTCATTCATGTAGTGAACAAAACACTAGGTTTGTTGCAAGTTGTGATTATGCTTTGGTGTCAAAATTAAACAGCACTGAAATAGTCTACTCGCGAGGATGAAAATGTATAATTTATGATCATCGGTGGAAATGTTAATTGATTGTAACATATATATAGCTCTGTCAATGGAGGAAGTCATTAAACGCTTTTAGTTGTAGTTATTTGTTTAGTGCAGAATGTGCAAAATTTGATCAAACCAAAACGGAAATTCATATATTTGTTCGAGTTTTGCATAGAGTAAGCTTTATAAACTGTTGATAGTGCCGCAATTTATCAAACTGTCTTATTAAAAAATAAAACATTATGATAAATTCCACTCAAACAGTATTTCGTCGCTGCATATTAAAGATGTCCGATATGAAATTATACTTTTGAGTTGACTCAGCTCGACATTCTACAATCTGTGGTTGATTCTTTAATTGATTCATTTAGAATCAATCTTCATTTTTAATAATAAAAATAGTGTTTCTTAAATCAGTTAAACATGGACATATTTAAATTGCGGCAATATTTTGATATTAATTAATCGATTTTAATTGGTTGTTTTTTGTGTAGTTGATGCAGACGAAATAAGGAGGTTGGGAAAGCGTTTTCGCAAGCTGGATCTTGACAATTCTGGTGCTTTGTCAATCGATGAATTTATGTCATTGCCAGAATTACAACAAAATCCATTAGTTCAGCGTGTTATCGATATTTTTGACGCTGATGGTAATGGAGAAGTTGATTTCAAAGAGTTTATTCAGGGTGTTTCACAATTCAGTGTCAAAGGAGACAAACTGTCAAAATTGAGATTCGCCTTCCGCATATACGATATGGATAATGACGGATATATTTCCAATGGAGAACTCTTTCAGGTATAACACCATTTATTGATAATTATTATTCTCAATTTTAATATTTGTCTCAAATTTAGGTACTTAAAATGATGGTGGGAAATAATCTGAAAGACACTCAGTTACAACAGATTGTGGATAAAACCATTCTTTTTGCTGATAAGGATGAAGACGGCAAGATTTCGTTTGATGAATTTTGTTCTGTAGTGGGAAATACAGACATCCACAAGAAGATGGTCGTGGATGTTTAATTTAGTCGTTTTTTCTTTGTAAATCTTATTATTATTATCTCTTTGATACTAAGTAATATATTTATATAAATATTGTTATTAGTCATTGGCTTTGTAGGGGAAATATTTTTTCTTCTCAATTATTTTGTTCTGAGCAAACTTTAACTCGGGCAATATTCTTTATGTGTTTAAAACTTCATTATAAATGTGTGTATATTTTATTCTACCCTCTGTCATTTTTTTTATTACGCTTCATGATCTTTTAAGAAAATACTCTTCGATAGTGAATCTCGTATGTACACGAATATAAATATTATACTTAAAACCCTACAAGTGCTGAAAGACTTTGGATCTTTGCTTAAAGTTTTCCGTGTTCATAACCTTGTATCAAATTTTTTTTAGGCTGTTTTCGGTTTCACTAAAATCGATTGTGCCATGTTCGCTATAGTTAATCGAGCAAATTTCTAAATTTATCAAAAAACTTTAAAACATACAAATATTTAATACTTAATACATATATGAATAAGATATATTAGATTACGAGATCTGCACATTACAAATAATTGCAAATGAAGCAATACTTTTCTACTGTAGTGAAAATTTGTATAAAAAAAAGATATGAACACTATAATTTCTTTACTGCAAAATAGATTAAATACAAAGTGTTCTTCACTGTTTAGTGTGTGTGTGTGCTAATTAATATATGATAATTTGTTGAGAAAGTTCTCAGTCGAATCCGGTGTTGATGTTTAGTCAGTTTATTTATTTTTACTGTGTAAATATGAAGTGTTAATTGAATTTTCAGTCACAAATCAAATCGCTAGTTCACCTGTGAATGAATGTTCAAATCGAATCTAACTGAAACGTCATGATTATTTTCAACCATCCTTAGAATATTTTATGTGTTGTTATGTTGGTGTAAATATTATTGTTTATTTTTGTTGAAAAATGTTGATGGCTTTATTCCCCCCCCCCCCACAATAATATCATTGATAGTTATGATTATAGAATTTCTCGATACCACTTTAGATGATTGTAAACTTGTATTTCTCTAAATGTATTCAATTGTCATACGTCAGTTGACCAATTACTCGGATGCCTTCTTGTCACTATAAATATTAACTTGATTGTCCATTATTCGAAGTGAGCAAAGTATTGATTTCCATTTCACGATTTTGAAACAGTCGCGCTTTGCTTCTTCATCGAGTTGTACTCGATTATGATGCCTCATGCTCTACGCATACTTCTGAAGTCATTATAAATATTGTTTTTAAGAAATATGTAATTTTAAGTGTTTATTATTATTAATGAAAATCTCATTATAATCAATGTGGATATTTCGCAGTCGTTATCCGTTTGAACGTAATTCTTCTGAAATTATTTGAGTACTTCCACAATGTATCACTGCATATTTAAGACCAACTAAAATAAAAGTCATACACGTGTGCAATCCGATTACCCCTATTTAGTCATTTTAATATTATTTTATAGTTTATTTATATTAGTGTTTTCTTTAGCTGGTGAACATAAATGCAATATTTTTAAACGAGGGGTCGAGTTATACTTTGTCATGCGATTTTGAAATAAAACTAAGGAAAAAATATTTATCGGAAGCAGTTTTGTTTCGAAATGTATCTCATATCTGTGACTCCCCTTTGAAATTATTATATCTTCATCATCGATGGCTTATTATACTTAAAGTGCATTTTGAAGGATATAAAGTTTGTAATTGAATTGTTTACTCTTTAAAATGTTTGTGATGTGAAAAAAAATAAGATTATTACTTAATATTAAAATACAACAAATTTACATTTTGAATATTTACTCCAGTTTTGACTAGTTCACCCTCCCGTTTATATTTATTATTACTATTGCCAAAAGGATAAAACAAATTGCAAATATAGCCTTACATCTGTCATAATTAATCATTGAATTGTAGTCGAAAAGAGTAAATGATAAGCATAGATTATGATAGTGATCACTTTTTATCATCAAATTAGATTTGTACGGACAATGCATGTGTTTCTTTTCTCTCAACACAGGCTCATGTTTTCACAATGTCTTTGTCATATTGATGTTATTTATTAAATGTTCCTTGTTAACGATTGTATTTAAAAAGTTATTATGTTTGTTTGTCAAATCTAGCACTCAATCCGGAATCATGTTTGCCGTAACATTAATTAAGAAATGCCACTTGTCTTCACATTTATACGAGTGATCATGTTCCAATGTTTTTTAATTGGGCATATTTGATTCTTTAAAAGACATTACCAGTAAAATTATATGTATGGTGGATCAAATTAATCTTTCACTTTCAAATATAAATTTTCTGAATGAAACCACCCATATTGACCAAGCAGATGAGTTTGACAGAGGCAACACTAACTGTCTCACTGAGACTCCTCTGATTGGTCTGCCATCTTGATATTTATACAACCAGTTGTTTTGCATTCTTATCATCTGAAACATATTATTGTGCTTTCAGAATGAAAAAATATCCCGACATTGTTTTGTATAAAAATAATCACTTATTATATTCATTTAATCAGACATCCCGATCTGGTCTATTTTTTTAATAAAATATACCCAAGTGTATTTTAAACAAGAACTAGTTTTTACAAATATAAATTGAATTTAAAAATGCTTCTAATGTACATTTTGATATTTTATGCAAATTCCGTATGTATTTGATCCACCCATGTATTTATTATATTTGCCATGATAATAGTTCAAGTGTGCCATAGATTCATAACAATCATCAGTCCAAATATGCCCTTTGAACAATTCGAGCGAGTCACAAATTTTTCAATATAAAATATATATTTAAGTAACTATTTGATATTGTAATTTTGAAGAGTTATGCACAAACGAAGTCATTTAATCTTGAAATTTATAACATCTTCAAGCCATAATAATAATAATAATTCTGTAGCTGACTTTTTATAATCTGTCGAGAATTTTGTGATACAGCTGTGTACAATAAATTTTCAAAGTCAAGTGCTCTGATACATGGATGTGTGTATATTCTGATTATGTAAGATTTGTTCATCTCAAGTTTGTCCCCTCCGAAGGACGACCTGTCCTGTGAATCGTACGCTCGTTATTGTAGCATCATATAGATATGTACACTATTAAAAAAAAACAAGACTGTCACCATCCATTAATGTAAAATCATCTTTTAAAAAGCAGGCTTATGAAATTCTCATGATAGTTAAAATACATGCTTACAAGATTAGTATAATCTCTATGCACTGTGGCGGTGATCTCCGTTGCGCGATGGCCTCGGCCTGCCTTCTGTTGCAAATCGTAGTTTTGGGTGTGAACGTATTAAATATTACATATATTACAAAAGTGCTATTTTTCTTATCAATTGACCCTTGATAATTTCTCCCCGCTGGAGAAATACCTAGCATTTTGAGAATTTATTGATGGTCAATTTATATTATAAATATATATGAAGGAAAAAATGTAATCTATTCTATCGGCTGTTCTGCCGATGAAAAAAATGCTTGTTGGAAAGTAGTGTCACTTTAATTTTACTTATGCAAAAATAGATGTTTCGTATTAATTGATATCTGGCTATAAAAGAGAAAAAAATATTTATACATGTAAGATCTTTTTATCTGAATTGTCTTTAGATAGAAAAATTCATTGATTTGTTAGAGGGCGCAGGTTCTTAATACATAATTCATTTCCCCCCCCTGATGTGAAGAGAAAAATATGGTTTCGGAAAATCAACTATTTATTTTAACAAATTTTATCTTCTACATACTGTACAATTTTCCATTTTTGCATGTAAAAATCTTAAATAAATAACTTCATAATTACCGCTTGATTGTTTTTATTTATTTTTCAAACGAATTTAGTGGCAATTGAAAGCAATTTGGTATAATCGGCACCCTTGGAGAAGGTTTTCTCTTTGAGGATTGTTCTTAAAATGGTGGGTACGGGAACGAAGATCCTTGTGCCTAAAGGTGAGCCGGTATCGTCTATGAGGACGACATTGTTGCTATCGAATTTGGGTACTTTCGGGTTCTGAATTTGCTTCAAGCCGACCAGAATACCTTTTTTCTTCTGTCCTTTAATAGCAACCATTACTTTGTCCCCGATTCTCCCAATCCCTGCAATTTTATTAATAATATGTAAAATTACATATAACGATACTTTATTTAAATAATACACTAACCTGTTTTGTTATAGACATGTATACATTTGGGTGGTCTTCCTTCGGCCATCGCTTGTTTGCCAATTTCTGAATTATCAACACATCTTAGTCGAGAAATCTTTTGGATTTCAAAGCAGGTAGTAGATGTGTGGATTTGTGATATCGCAGATGGTAATAATCTTTGAATTTTTATAAGAGAAAGCATTGTTTCTCAAATAAAGAACAAATTGAATAGGAGAGGAAATTACTAAATAACCTCAAAGTGTCAAAGTTGAAATTATTGCTATATATGTAAAATATACATATATAGCGACCTTTATTTATAATTATGAAGAAAAATAGCATTATTATGAACAATAAAGAATAAAAAATGCAATATAATAAATGAAATAATTATTTTATTTTACATATAAAATATTATATCGTTTACAAATCATTTCCAATTTCTCCATCACTTTTACTAATCGATTGTGATCGTAAATCACTGCTGGTACTGTAATCAAACGTTATTTTATTTGAAGAGTTTCCCGTCTTGAATATAACGTTTCGTTTTTTAAATAGTTTTAAATTAATTTCTCCAATACTTCTCGTTTCACTTGTTTCTGAATAAGAGAAGTCAGAAGAAAACAATTTACTTGATTCATCAAGTGATACATTTTTCTTAGAATTCGTTGGTTTTTGTGCGGCTGATTTACTTGAATTTGAAGTTTCATGATCCAACATCGCTATTGTCATAGTTTCAGCATCAATAAGTTTCTTTGAAAACAGTGGAGAGGATTGTTTATCAATTTTGCTCACTTTAATCGGGGAAGTCTGAATTAGTTTATCAATGGCACAATTCACAGGTTTGTCAATCAACATTTTTTCATTTATTGTAAATGCATTTTGAATTTCATTTTTCAATTTCAATATCTCTTGTAATGTAACATCAGATACATTGTTTTCTATTTTTTCTGATTTCGGACTAGTTTGAGTGTATTTCATATCAAGTGAGATATTATTTCCTGTTTGAACAGAATGATCTTCAGTTTCAATACTGTGTACATAATCAAAAACATCCACTTTACTTTTCATTCCTAATATCGGTTTCTTTAATGATAAACAAGGAGTTTTTAATTGATTTTCTGAATTTACGACTACCGATTGTGATTTCTCTGAAACGGTATTTGAAATTTGTTCACTTGATGTAATGTGTTTATTAGAATCTACAGTTATAATAGAAATTTCACTGCTCTCTTCACTCGTGCTTGATAATGATTTTTCAAAATCTTCAGCATATTCAATTGTTTTAATTTCTTCATTGCTATCTTGAATTGAAAATGTTTTATTACTTTGTTCATCAGCATTTTTAATATTTTCATGATTAGGTGGATCATTGACAACAGATTGAATTGGTTCTTTAGAATCAATTTTTGTAGAGCTTATTTTTGTTTTATTGTTGTTGAATTTAGTAATTATTTCATTAGCTCGAACACCTCCAATTGTCATTTTTGAGTATGGTATGTAATCAATATTAGATTTAGCACTGTTGATTTTTGGTTTATTAATATTCAAACTTTTGGGTCTTTGTGAATTTGAATTTTTACTGTACTCTGTGTGTTTTCTTAAAAATGAATATTTATTTTCCAATAGCGCAGTAGCTTTTGTATTTTCATCACCAGAATGTTTAAAGTCACATAAGAAATCAACTTGTTCTGGCTTTTTCAATAATGTACTGCTTGGTTTTGTGCTTTTATATTCTGTAGAAGCTACCGGTTCTACTTTGTTTTCTTCTGTTTCACTCTCAGATTCGTGAACTTCTTCAGTAATTGGAATATTTATTTCATCCTCATATTTAGACTCAAACAGTACAACATTTTCCGAATTAGTATTCTGTAGTTTGTGTTCGTTGTTGGGATATATGTTTAGGGATGGGATTTTTTGCTCCGTCAATCGAGGTCTTATACTAATCTTTGGCACATTCTGAATAACTAAATGTTTCTTCGCCAGAACAGATTCAACAACGGGCTTTTCTTCAGCCACAAACTCTTCCAAATGATTGTTTTTCAGCCATATATTTGATTTTTGTTTATACATTAGAGTGTGGACTTTGTTTTGTATGATTTCATCTAATTCCCGACTCAATCCTTCAATATTAATTTTCTCTCGTCTATGACAACGGTGTTTTTTGTATTTACCATGTTCAGTATTTGTTTTTAGACCGTGTAATTTAGCATAGACTAAATTCTTTATGTATTCTTTTTCATCATTTTTACTCAACGTCACAATGCCGGAATCAGATCTTGTAGATTTTCTTGTTGCAGCATTTGACGCTATCCTGTCTATTTCTTTTTCGGCTTGTTTCAATGCATCTTGAATTTTATCCAATCCTAACAGTTCATCTTTGGACATTGGGATCCCATCAAATTTCGAAAGATCAATGTTGATCGCTTGTTTCGGTATTGACAGCTACAATATCATTGTTCGGTGATAATATTTGTTCTATATAATAATTATTATTAACTACTAACCAAAAATTTATCAAAGGGTGTAATTTCTTCATCAGTTGTTGTATATTTATCTGATTTAAAATTGTCAGTCTCCATTTTAGTTGATCCTTGTTTGGAAATATTTACATAATGACAGTTTTGTTTATGGCATTGGTTTCCATAGCAACCAAACTGAACATCTGTTCCTGTTTGGAATTGCTTTTAAATAAATTATATTACTTGCATTTAAATGCAGTGTTTTTATGTAAGTTATTAATTTTATAGAATCTATGGGAGGTCTAAATTTAGTATGAACTAAGATATTCTCCATTTACTTCAATAAAAGTTAAGACACTAGAATGAAGAAATTGATATTACTAGCAATGCTAAATTCACCTCTTCTACAATCGTTTTTGTCTCAATTAGGCCCATATATCCAAACTATATGTATATTTTTATTAACGTTTTTTTTTAAATTATAAACTGAATTCGACAGTTGGTTGGCTACACAGAAAAAAGTCTTTTTTTTTAACATCACTTGTAGTTCTTATAAATTTGTTTATGTTCGTACCAGTTATTTGTCTCTCCTGGAAAATTATGTAATCAAAGCCGACGATACTAATTGAAATAAAAAAATCAAATAGATAGTACAATCACATTTATTGATAAACATTAATACTTATGGCTATATGTCAGAAAACAATAAATCAGTTTGAAATACATTTTTACAGTGTTATACAATGCCCAAAGTAAAACATAAAGACTACGGCTCGCTGAATAATAGTCAATATACTGATGTGGGTGTGTGCTAATTTCCAAACTAAACATTGGTCCTACAAGCGATACGTAAGGAGCTTATTCAGACGGACGGATGTATCGAGTGTCGCTCCGAACAAGTCTCCGCTGTCTATCATCCTAAGAGAAACAACAATCTTCAGCGAGCCTGATCTGATGATCCGTAAGTGCCGCATACACTAATCGGCTCAAATTAAGGTAAACATTATTTTATTTATTTTTACAAATATATTCCAGCGAGTTTTAGAGTTCCTATAAGTGCCACGCGCGCTTGGACAACGGGCCACCGATTATAAATGACTAGGTTAAGTTTATCAAACGACTGTGCACACACCATCTTTCATTTGGGAACCGAACCCGACATTTTTTTTTATTGCGTCCACTGTACAATCCGATATATTATAATTATAATAACATAATAAATAATAATCATATAAAAAAAAGAGACATTCGGGTTAAAATCACAATTTCCTCACATCATCATCATCATAAAAATTAACAAAACATTCATCATCACAAGTGATAGTCAGTACGATTCGGGTTAACAGTTAGTTACGGTTTAAAGTTATATACTGTTAGTGTGATTTGAATTATCCAAGGATAACGATGCTGCGATAGTCTCATAAAAATATCTACATAGTTTAATAGAACCGAGCTAATTACAGAAATTCTGTATATTGTTAAATTTGTACAGATGGTTTATAACTTCAAAGAAACCGCTGTTTAATTATTAATATACACATATGTACATGACTTTAGAAAATATATTCATTTTCAAAATAAAAACAATTATTTGACAAAATATATGAAAGAGAAACTGAAGCGACTTTTCTTACAGGACAATGTTGTGTTATAGCAAAACACATTTATGGCATTATTATGAACTTAATAACTCAACTTGAGGTTATATCGAGTGTGTTGAATGAAGAAACAAAAAAGAGAGCTAACTGTACATAAGTTCTGGTATCTCGTTAACAATGTAAAACTATACATATAAATAAATATATGTGAATAAATAGCCCAAAAAAATACCAGAGTCATCTTCACACGAGACTCTTTCCTGTACACGATTGATTGATAACGATTCGGACTTGTGCACCAATTGAATAATCTTGGCTTTCGCACGTGACCAAATCAACAACGGGCAATTGGAAAACTCCTCCAAAATTGTAGAGTATCCGCATTACCGGCATACCCTCACTGATCATCGAACAGCGAGAGAGACAATAAATAAAGACACGGTCGCTGAGGCTCCGGTCACTTCTAGGTTTCACGTTCCTTCTTGGGCTTGAACTCTTCTCCCAAAATGGTAGCTATTTCACCCTGCATGAACGCCCAAGGCACATTCGAGTTGGCCAACGGACACTTCTCCCCACTGGGGCAGTAAACCTGAGGAACGGAAGTCTGATATTACTCATAAAATAATGGATCATCTCAAATCAAAAGTATGCCATAAAATAATTTATTCGAATCAAAATTGACGTTTGACTTAAGAGCCTCACCTCTGTTCCGGCTTGCCGCTTGATGCTCTCTCTGCTGCAGGGAAAACAGAACTTGTGGTGAAGTTGCGACGGACACTGCACAAAGTGGGTATCTTCGAGTCTCTCTTGGCACAGTGTACACTTCAAGGTGGGAGGGGCTGCAGGGGCGGCATCGGTAGACAGGGCGGTGCCGTTGGGAGTTCCGTTAGTTTCGCCTCCGGACACGCCATTGTTGCCTTGCTCTGAGGAAGTCACCGATGTCGTTGATGAAACATGCCTTGAACCTGACGATCGGCGGCCACTTGACGAACCTGAAGTATCGAGACAATGTCTTATATGAAAACTTCGTGCAAGATTCGTGACCACTAATATTAAATGAAATAATACCAAGACAACTCATCGATCGATTTATTTACTTCTGATTTAAGGCTACGCTTTCATCAATAGATAATCTTAAATCATTTAATAAATACCTATTTACCTGTCGAGTTTGGTGAATGTTGAGGTCCTCTGGATGCTGACCGAACACCTCCGGATGCCGGTACAGATCCCGGTGGAGATCCAGCCAATGCACTTCTCGGACTGCCCGGAGGGAGAGTGTCTGCTACAGTCATCAAGGCGACCATAGGAGATGGACCGTTATTCGATCCGTTTCCTACGGGAGTTCCGCTGGTGTTATTTGTAGGAGCTACACCGACAGTTCCCGGAGGAGACACGGCAGCACGACTGAGAGGTGAACTCACTTGGACTCCATTGGTCACTCCCACGGAACTAATGTATCCTGCGGAAAATATGAAACGCATGCATTTAGTCGAGTGTGTATTTTTAAACAACAAACGAAAGGGGGACATTGAATCGTGTCACGCTTAACAGATGTCAGTCAGCTGGTCGAAAGGCGGAGAACACGTCATGTTGTGACGTCATTACAACCATATTTGTAATATTATAGGTCAAATTAGTAAATAAAGTAACGTTATGTAAGGCGGGGCATCCCCAAGATACTACAGACTGATTCTACTATATTGTGTACAGTGTACAGTGTAGTTGACTACAAGCAGTACTTGTCGTAATAACTGTAATATTATTCAGGTCGTAACGGTTCCGCGTGCTAGGCCGGCGGGAGAAAGTATTTACACTTATTAATGGAACTACACACGCATCTTAACTGCCATACTAATTTAACTCTATTCATTAACAATTACATACTTTAAAATATATACATTGTTTAAGGCTTCTTACAAAATTGATGACTATTATATCCGGTGATTGATCAACAACACAAGAACTAACCGTTGGGTTTGAAGGCTGTGGCCGTGTCGAAGGATGGCGCCCTGACTGGATGCTTCTCCTGCTTGAAGGTCCTGTCCTGCACGAAGGGGGCGGCCAGGCTGACTGCAGGCAACGAGTCTCCCCTGGTCAAGGGCGGCCTGCTCACCGGAGGGCCGTGCTCCTCGACGGTCAGTCTCTTGGCGGCAGTCTCGTGTCCATGGCCGTGTCCGTGGTGTCCTCCATGATGGTCCTCGTCCTCAGGCGCCGCCCTCTTCATGGTCAGAGGCAGTGGCGGCCGGTGATGCGCCAGTCTGCCCCCCGCAGCGCCATACTCTGCCAACAGCCCCGACCTGTGCAGCCCCGTGAGGCCAACACTCAGCTGATGATGACTCTGCTGCTGCGAGGCTGGTCCTCCTCCAGCTCCTCCTCCGTTCTGGTGGTCCTGTGGCCGATGTCCTTGTCCCTGTCCTCCCTTCTGCTGATGCTGCACGGTCCTGCCCTCCTGGAAGCCATGCGCCCTCTTCATCTGCCTGGCTCCGTCCAGCACCAGCTCGATCCTGTCAGCGCCCTCATAGTTGACGCACCCTCGACAGACAGACTCCGAGAAGTCATGTATCATGGCCCACGGCATCCTCGGCAGGTCACACAGATAGCACTGCTGTCTCTTAGCCACGCCCACCTGCATGGCGGCCATCGTGTACACTGAACACTGCACACTGTACGGCCGTGTAATGTTAGCGATCAAAGTTGTCAGCGATGCACTCACAGTCGCGGCTCATGGTACACGAGCACACTGCAACACAGTCACTCCACTACTGAGCCACTCTGCTAGTGTCACGGCCGGCGGGGGGGATGGGGGCACTGGGGGCACTGGGGGCGGCAGCGGGGGCGAGGGGGGCAGGCGGCAGCAGGAGGGGGAAGTACTTCCACTGCCGGAGGGAAACAGTGATGACGTCAGGCGATGCCGTCATGTGGAGTGACCTTCACTCTTCACTCTTCACTGATCACAACTCACAACTAACATTATACAACATCAGATGAGCCATTATAATCATTAGGCTAATTAAATAAGCATTCCACTCAAATAGATGCACAATTCAATTATTAAGTAATCGAAATAAATGTTTTCAAAATATTAAACTCCTTAGTTTATTTAAAAAAAAACATTATTACAACACGTGTTTAAAGAGTAACAATGCTAACGGTACATTCCAACATAACACTCCTTTTTTGATAGTGCATCAAATACCACTTCACACACAAAAGAGCACTAACGCTACTTGGTTTGTAATATTTATAGAGCAGTTTTAATATATTGTAAATATGTAGGGAGATAGCGTTCGAGTAATTTGTTCGGTCAGTGTGCACGCGGCAACCGCTCGCGATGAACGTAGAGTAGTCCACTGAAAAGACCGTGCAGCTGATCGCCCTGCTGAAGAAACACCCTGTATTGTGGAACTGTAAGAACAAGTCGTACAAGGATCGGAAGATGAAAGCCATGGCTTGGAACACGATCTCGGCCTCGCTGGGAGAGCACATAGACCACTGCAAGAGAAAGGTCGAGTCCCTGTTGGCTTCGTGCAGGAGAGAGAGGAGCAAGATTCTCAAAAGTTGCGCTGTAGACGAACCCCAATTCGTTTACTCCCCTAAGTGGATCTATTGGAAGGAGTTCGCATTTATGAGGGATGAACCGAGTGTCAACACCACACATAACCGGGATTCCGTCAGTATTATATTATTATATTATAAATCATTGATATAAATGTGAGTGGCTAAATGCGTGGTTAGTTCAAGTGGCCAAAAACATGAGTTACCTGGCAAACATTATACTGTAAACATCTCTCTTCATATCTTCAGTTATATTTCACAGTAAAATGGGTAAATGCATTGTTACTACATGTCATATGGACTCAAACATACACTCATATACATCTAGCCTCAGTTTCTACTACTTCTTTAACATGTTTAAAATATTGCGTTTTAATCGCCAAAGTATTGTCACAACCACTCTCAGGGGTCAATAGAAATGTGTTGAGTGAGGAAGACACACTTATGCCTTTATCGAATAGGGACAATCCCCACACGTAAATAATTAAACGATTATGTATAGACATAGTTTTTTTTTACAGATGATGGAGCCGCAAGAGTCCGAATGGCCAGCGTCGTCCAGGAGACCTCTGAGAAAAAGGAAAAAGAAATTGGATAATGTCGAAGAAAAACCTCCCGAAGTGCATGAAATATTTGAATATCAAAAACCGAGTCAGATTTGCGACGAGTTCGACGCATTCGGGATAACAGTCGCCGCCAAGCTCAGAAAAATGGATCCATCACAAAGATTGTATGCAGAAAGCATAATAAACACGACATTGTACAAAGGAGCCCTGTTTCAGCTGAATCCGGAATTTGAATCGGTGCCTTTTCAAGCACAGAGCGTTGTCGATGTGGCACAGTGGAGCAACGAAGACACGGGGGCTGCCGTGGATAGCCAAGCGGCTTTCAAGGCTGATTTGGGAGATATTCATTTATTTAAATAATTAATAACGCGCACAGTTTGAGGATGAGTGTAGCGCAGAGTGCCATACAATATACACATACACAACACACCACACGAAACACGACAAACGACGAGGCATTCAGTCGTAATCGTAGATCGTGTAAGGGTGTTTCGTTTCCAATGGAAATGTCTAGCATTACTAAAATTGCACTGATCAAATTATATCGTAACCATAGGTGCCTCTGGGATAAAGAGCACGTTAACTATAACAATAGGCAGATTCGCGAAGCCACCTGGCAGGAGATAGCGATAAAGTTGAATGTTTCCAAGGAAACCGTAGTCAAGCAGATGGGATGCTTGATGTCGAGCTTTCGGAGGGAAGAGAAAAAGGTTATGGATATGATCGCCAAGAATAAGCCGTACACGCCTCAATGGAAGTTCTATTACTTGTTTAATTTTCGATCGTCAATCAACGCCAATGACCATAAAGACGTTGCAGCGAAAGATGATTCGGTATCGCAAGACATCAAACAAGAAGTCTTAAATGAGGTTTGTACAATTAGCTTCACAAATACATGTACACGCAATAGAATTTGAATTAGCGAGGCGGTAGAAACAGTGCCCCAAGCGGCTAACACACGAAACTCTTTGGTGCTTGCTTATATGGCTGGCGCCTGCTATGGTATTGACGTCTTTACAAGTATTATTGGCATTTCTATATATATATAACCTCATTGGGTTTGTATAATTATAAGTCAAATTATATACATAATGACTGCAATAATATAATGTCAAATTATAATGGTGCTTCCACACAGTGGCGCGAGAATCCAATTTAATATTATCAAATAACATTAATATTTGCAATATTACGCATTAAGCGAATCCGATGATCGATTTCATTTAATAAAAATTTACCACACTTGCTTTTCGTTCACATTTACTAACATTAGCGAATGTCTGTAGCCGGCAAAAAAGGTCGTATAATGTACGAATGTACCTAAGGGGGCCCACACACGTTCAGTTGTAAATACTTCCAGATATATTAGGACCGGTTTCTTCAACGCGTGTTAAATCGTGAGCTACGTGGCAACAGATCATACAAATCTCGTGTCATATACAAATATTCCGTTTCTTGAAACTGTGCTAAAGATATAGCTGATGTTTTTATCGAAGGCATTCAGGTGAACTTGCATACAGGCAACTTGAGCCGAAGCGACGAGTTCGTCACGAAGCTGAAATGGAGGGGGAAATATAGCACGAGCTTCAGATTTAGCTTGGATTTGACAGTTAAAGAAACGCATTTTGCGCGTAAATCGCCGAGTAACACGAGCTCGAGATTTAAAACGCGTTGAAGAAACTGGCCGTTAATATTCAATACATTTTTTTTTTAAATGTACATATCTTAGTTTCGCTTATATGCAGAGTTTCTATATCATATAAAGTAATGGGGTCTTTCTTGACATTTAATTTATTTAATATATTTGTACTTTCACAGGAATTGGACATTTCCTTCGATGAATGTGAATCGTCATTCAACTGCGATAAAGATGGTGAACACATTTTAGAAAGCTGTACAAACGAACAATCACTGTCCGAGAGTACGGTTCAAATAAACAATCCAGTTAGTAAAAGAGTCGCTGATGATGAATGTTCGGCGATGGGATTGATGGTCGAAGCGAAGTTGAGAAGAATGGATTCAAATCAAAGACTCTTTGCTGAAAATATCATCAATCAGACATTGTACCGAGGACTCATGTTCCAGCTTTCTCCAGAATCTCGAATATCAAGCGATGAAATTATTTAATGCTACAGTTAAAAATGCTCAAAGCAAATATCGCAGATTTAAGTAATAGACATTATGCCTCCTGACCAACCCGATTATAACCCATGTCAATAAAACCAAAAAATAAATTCGAGGAAACGTAAGTTTATTGGTGAAATGAAAACTTCCAAAATTGATATCATTAGAAATTCGAGTAGAAATAATTCACTCGATTCAAATTTGATTTTACCCAAACAATCTGTTTTAAGCATTATTGTTGTTATTATTTATTAATCCTCTTGTTTGTAAATAGGTTTTTATTTTTTCCCATACTCTTATTATTTAATATTACCTCTTATATAAAATAAAAATGTTATTAAAATTCTCATGTTAATTATATGTAGAAAGATTTATATACTCTGTAGACCTAAGTCTAATTCATAAGATGTTTTGTACTATTCAAACTGAAATTTAATAAAGAAATTGTAATATACATATGTTTAAACAGAGTGGAATTGAATTAAGAGAGAATATTTTAGGGGGTGGTAGGGTATCACAAGAATAAGTGTAAAAACAAAATTATTAATTAAAATATTAGTAGTGCTTTTGAAATTGAGTTCGGGCCAGCATATTGGAATTAGTTGTTTCTGTAAAGTACTCAATAGTGACTATCACGTGTTATTGTGTATTAGATAAACTTTTTTTGCTTATATTTGCTACTCGCTACCATCCTTTTGAATATTTTCAGGTAATTCAAGTAAATATTTAAGTATATCGCTATCAATACAAAAATAAACCATCCAATATCTAATATTAGTTTGGTTGAAGAATCCACCCCTTAGTATTGAATTTGGTATACTTTCCACCCTTTATTAGTGTTATATATTTAAATAGTTGGCCACCATTGCAATAATAAACCATTCAATACATATCTTATATTAGTTAGATTGAATCCACCCTTTAGTATTGAATTTGGTAAAGTTTGTATGGAAAGGATCATTTTGAATCGCCATAAAGTTGCCTCAGCTGTGAGTTGTCTCAGTAGGGGCTCGGCCACCGAGTGACGTGTACCTCGTCCTTGTCGGTGCCCCATTATTTGGCCAGCCCCCCAGACACAAACAATGGACGGAAAATACTTTAGAGTAAAGCTGATAAAAGCCATACGGGCACGAGATATCATTTGGAAGACACACACTGCCCCGCCAGACAAAGCAGACATAACAAAAGCATGGGAGGAAATCGTCGAAGAATTTGACGGAAGATTCAGTACGTCAACAACATGCATACAAACTGACCGATACATTAAATCGATTTTAAATTGCAGGTGTATGGGAATTTAAATACCAATGGCGGAACATGAAGAATATTTTCAAAAAGGTCGAAAAGGATTTCCACACTATGCAGAAGAAGCCGCGTTGGTATTTCTACGACAAGATGAAATTCATCGCCAAGGACTTTGACGGACAGCTCGACAATATGGACGATTGGACAGAGCTGGAAGAAGAAGTCGCCAGCGACCACGATGATGGCGGCTTCGATGATGAGGATGATATACCGTTAAAGGTGGACAGTACCACGAATAATGTAACCGTTAAGAAGAGAGAAGAGAAGCCAGCACACAAAAAGAACATCATCATCGAAACATCCACGCCGATTACTAATCCCAGTCAAATAGATTACTTTGACAGCGATCACCAATTCCTGATGAGCTTGGTGCCCTATTTGTCTGCCATTCCTACTCAAAGAAAGCTATTTGTACGATCTAAAATACAACGAGTTCTCGAACAAGAGCTCTATGAGACTGATTAAATTTAACTAAAAATATATCCAATTATTACATGTCTTTCATTGACAATTCATTCGTAACATATAAGAAAAAGACGGAGCAATTTATTCATACGTTATTGAGCAATACCACAATTAGCAGGCCATACAACTGGATGTATAAATATCAATATGACATATTAAATAAGTATTCAGTAAAATGCATACATGATAGAAGTAAGTAATCTGTCAGTTTGTCTGCCTTCAAGTGCAGCTAAAAGAGCCTAACAAAATTCTTACCCAAATCAAACATACATTCGTAATATTATAGATGTTTATTTAATACACATTTAAACAATTCAATTTAATGATTACTTTATAACGGATAAAGCTATTTTTTTAAGACTAACCCATGGGCACTTGAATGATGTGAAGGTGCTTGGCTTTTACTCAAGTAAATCATCTCTCAAACTAACACTACCTATCTATAGTGACGGTCAAACTCGAAAATCACCTTGGTTATAATGTTGCTTCAATCAAACTCATCTGTTTGGTACGCCATACTGATATTTATTCTTCCAGTTGTATGGCTTGCTAATATATCGAATTGAGTAGATGCTTAGAGCCTCACAATTGGCTTTGTTTATTTTATTTGTAAAGCTTAAGTTACAGTCAAAATATGGCGGGAAAGCTTCTTATTGGTTAAAATCGATTATATGACGTGACGTCACCGGGCGTCATTCATGAATTTGAAGATCGCGTCGATTTCGACCAATAAGAAGTGTTTATTCCACAAAATTGCTATATATTCTTATCACCCAATAATATTTGATACGCTTAGTTAAAATTATTCGACTCATAAATTCGAAAAATAACTAATTGTCAACATTATGAATGTTAAGAATTTCGGTTACGAACGAATGTGATTGATTCTATAGTGAAATAAATTTATTATCTTTCTTCGGGGATAGAAGAGTCCATGCTACTGCCCCAATGTTATATAACTTCATCTAAAGCTATTTATAATTTTAGAGCATTATTTTGGAATGAGGACATGGAAAATGTATATGTTGGCGTCTCTTTCAGATATTTTCCACGTGGAAGCGCAATAGAAATAGTTTCTCGAGACTGTTTATTGATCTGTTGGGTATTCTGTGCTCAGTTCTCTCTCCCGACTCTCCCATGTTTGAGGTTATGTTATCATAACAAATAACCATGAGTGTTATTGACAGTATGGATCTCACGTATTCGGAGACTATAAGGTTGATATGTGCATTTAAAAGACAGGGTGTACTCTGGAATCCCGCAGACGGTGGTGAGTCGATACCACCGATATTCAGAAGGCCGGACAAGTGGATGATGCATATCTAGATGGCGGAATAAGGAGACGAATCTGAGTGAGAAATGATGAGCAATGTACACCTCTATCGAGAATTCATGTTAACTGACGTTTATCACTTGTAAATAATTAGTGTTGGCACACTCAGACTCGTCTGATTGGTCCGCCATCTTGATATTTATACAGCCCCTTGTCTGGCATTCTATTCCCGGGTGAGGTCATCGATAGAATATACAGTTATTTTTAAAATATTAGGGTATTTTGTCAAACAGGTGAGGAACGATGCCTGGAAAAATATCGCGCGTGAAACTGCGATTAGTCCAGATATATGCAAAAGGAAGATGAAAGGCTTGCTCTCCTCGTGTCGAAGGCAACAATTTAACATTACAAGAAATAAGCAAAAATCAATAACGTGGAGATTCTGGAACGCGATGAAGTTCACAAGAGGCCTTCAAGACCATGAAAAAGATCCACTAGGCGAAGCGCCCGAAATGGTAATTCAATATAAATATTTTCAAATACTATTATTACAGTTGAAAATTAATCACACAGGATTTGCTAGATCCCAAACAATCTCCCCAGTGGATTGAGAATCAAACGTTGGCATTGAAATCAGATTTAGATATTGAAGTCATGGAGAAGAGATGCAAAGCAATCAGTTATGCAGTTGTTACAAAACTGAGAAGAATGTATCCGGAGCAGAGAAAACGAGCGATCGCTTTAATCAAAGAGATTTTGGACTTGGGAAATAATAAAAGATTGACAGTAAATATGGAGATCGAAGATTAATAAATAAGCACATGTAACAAAGTAATGATTGTTTTTGTATCGGTACATTGGACTGTTAGGAATATTTAACGAGCGGTGCCAAATTTGAAAATAGTGTCAATAGCACGTGTGGACTAAAGTAAACGTTGAGTTATATTTTTGGTATTGAAATACCTTCAATAATGAGATTTATTGAAATATTGTGAAATGAACACATATGCGATATTTTTAACATATATTAAAAATCAATGGAAAATTTCCTCTTGCAGGCATTTTTTACTTACAGCATCTACAGATTTATTATTTATATAATGTTAAGCAAAGAAACAGTATTTTGAAAGCGGTCGTTCCCTTTCTTTGGCGTTGTGAAGTGTTGAAAAACAGGTCCTGGGTAACTGAACTGGATACCAGGATCATGTCGAGTTATTATGTAGGTACTTCGACTCTTTTTGGCAACACAATCATTGCCAACTGTGTCTGGACATCATAAATTATAAATAATACAAGCTTTTGCTGAAATAAACTAACGAGAAGCTGTCGTTGTTCCACCATAAATATATAGTTATTTTTATTTATTTGTGTATGTCTTTTCTGGGCACCTTTTTACAAGAAGGTTTTTTTCTAACTTTATCTAATTGTTATACAATATAAAAAATTATCTTAGTTTAATTGTAATTTATGTCAAGTAACATATTACGTCATTTACTGGAGCTTTTTTTATATAAAATTTGTATATTGATAAATGTATGGATCGCTTTCGTAGGGATTAAATAATCACATATAATATAATCTTTATATTGTATAAACAAATAAATTACTCTTAGATTTAACAATGATTTGATGGTTATGTAGACTCAAAATTATTTGACTACAAAATTGCTTCATACATAATTCGTAACAGATGGATTTAAGAAATATTCATTTGCAAGATTTGATTCCTGATATATAGTAAAGTACATTAATAATGTAGACAGATACTTATTTATTTAATTGCATATAAACGCTCATATGAGCTTTTTTACAGACAAGAAAAATCATAATATTAAGTAGTTATTGGTTGAATACAAAAGTGTATTTCAATACCTAAGTCAAAATATTGTAACTATACTATATAATTATTAAATATTGAAAATGTACGATCAAGAGCACAAACATTTAGTGTAATCGTGATATTATAAAAAAATTGAGATCTACTAGAAAAAGTGAGATAAATTGAAATATTGAAATACTCCATCTTGAATCTGTTTCTATTTGTCTTTATTTGATTTGAAAAATAATGTTTTATAATGCATGTAATTCTACAGGTTTTTCACATCAAACTCATTAAACTCCTTATTTTGAATACACATCAAACTCCTTATTTTGAATACACCCTTGTAGCGTTAATTTGGACTTTTTTGATAAAATTTGGTCGAATAGAAGTATGAAAAATGAAGTTTAGATACGACAAGAGAGTTGACAAATTGACGTGAAGTTGGTCGCGGATCAATAATGTATGAACTGTCAAAATGACGCTGATTAAAGCAACCAATAAAACATAGATTATTGATATAAGATATTACTAGATCTTCATAATTATACTATTTTAAGTATTTTTGCATTCATTTATTAGTTTGAAGTGTGAAATATTCTAGCCAGTGTTTTTGTTTGAAGGCAATTCTTGAAATACATTCTGGCGTAGGACAATGGATCCGGTTAAGGAGTGGATGGAATATTGTTGTGAAGAATAAGAGGAGGATGTAAAGGACATACAGGTTTATTGGTGTAGTGTATGGTGTATATTGTACATATATTGTATAGTAATAAGGTGTAGTTGTCGAAGGAGGACAGGGTGTTTGCAGAGCGCAGGAACGACCTGATCTGCCGCAAGGTAGTTGCGACTAAAAGCAGAGCCGGTCCAACGGCATTCCACAAACACTAGCACTGCCTCACGTACTTTCTTCGTCGGTTCTCGGCACTCCTGCCTTGCCATGCTCGTTATATACATATACCTACACTCGCTATACACGCTGTCTGCCCCCGCAACGGTACATCCACAATACAAGAGTATGCTCTGCTCTACTCGTTGTGTCTCTGCCCTCATACACGCCATCGTTATCCACACTAATTATTTTATAAACAAACATTTCAGCCCTTATTCACTGATGAATCTGGTCTATTAGGCGCACCCAGGATTACTATATTCCAATCACCATAAACTAACTTTGCTCTACCCATAGAAGGCACTTCACTGCATCCACTTTTACTAGCTCTTGTGATTATACAAAAGATGCAACGTAAATTAATGTTCTTATCCAATTAAGTAAATTAATTTCTTCATAGATAATGATTATGAGTGGGGTTCAAAAAAAAAACAAATATGAAATAATATTCGATTGAAAATTTGGTACGAGTGCAAATGGTTAAAATAAGGTACATTTCTGAATAATTAACTGTATGAGATGCAATCTGTAAAATAATATATTTTTATTATTAGAAAATGTATAAATAATAGTCATAGATATAAACATTAGATATCGCATTGCATATAAATAATTCGTGTATACCCGTATATAGTTGCACTCTTCTCTCCTATTCGATAAAGGCATAAGTGTGTCTCCCTCACTCAACACATTTCTAGTGAACACTGAGAGTGGTTGTGACAATACTTAAATATTTTAAACATGTTAAAGAAGTAGTCAGCGATAAAACTGAGCCTAGATGTATTTGAGTGTATGTTTGAGTCCATATGACATGTAGTAACAATGCATTTTACTGTGAAATATAACTGAAGACATGAAGAGAGATGTTTACAGTATATTGTTTGCCAGGCATTATCTATGCCGTATTACGAATATTAAAGGAAAATGTTAGAAAGTATTGTATATTTCGATATGTGCGGCTGTTTAGTGATTCAACATGTGAATGGTTAGATAACGTTATTGAAATGTACGCATACAATAATAATGTTGCGCAAGTGATTCGTGCATGAACAATGATAAATATGTTCACTTGCTCGACCACCTTCTAAAACAGGTGTGTGTGTCCGTAGACCTTGACATTTTCAATAGGAAAGCCGTTCTCAAAAATCGTGACGTCTCCTCACAGACACAAAAAATGTCAGCTGATACACGCCGGAGAATTCCAGAGGCGACGCGTGACCGATTTTATAGCCGGACCGTGAAATCTTGTATCGGTTGTATAAAGGCGAAACTGGTTTAGTTCCGCGTCAGAGAAAAACCTCAAAATGTCACGATTTCCTTGAAAACTTACAAGAATAAGGCCACAACAGAATAAACCCCATGCCAAGGCTAACATAACCATTTTGGCGAATTCGCATCAAATATAGTAAAAATGCAAGCACCTTGTATCTCATAAATACTAACCGAATATATTTAAATACATTTAGCACTGAAATCCTCACAACGACACAAAAGTCACACACAAAATGTACTCGCATTAATTCAACGCATTGTGGTGAATATTTGAATGTAAACAGGAACACATAAATTATACATACTATTCCAGAAGATTATCTGAGACGCAATTTAAATCAGTTTGATTTCCTCTCAGTTACTGAACCCTTTGCAATTTTAATTTATTTCCACCGAATTATCATATATTTAAAACTGAAATGAAACACATTTTTTTAAATCATCATCATAAATGATTATCTAAGAATGACTTTATTTACAAAATCATTTTATGGATGAAGGGCGTATTACATTATCCATTTCTCGACATTTATTATATCTTAAGTATGCCATGTATAAAGCTTTTTTATTTTTATTTAATAAAAATTGTCTTAACGGAACATTAAATGAAATTCAAACTATAATTTAAAAATACTACAAATAATCAGAATATAAAATTAATATAATCCTTATTTTTAATTTACTAACTAACAGAGCTATTCTAATGGGTGCAGTGACAATGCATTTGGAACAACATTTGACACATTTGACACTGCGCGAGTTACATTTTTATTCAATTTTTAAATTGTATTATTTTATATAAATTCCCGGATATTGATTTTACAATCTAATAATATTGATGAAAAAATAATAATTTGCCCATCTACCATCATCTGATTTAAATAGAATAATACAATTTACAAGTATAATAGAAATCTAACCCGCGCAGTGTCCAATGCTTCAAGGCATTTCACTGCATCCACTTTTACTAGCTCTGGTGATTTAAAAAAAGCTTCATCGTAAATTAATATTTTTATCCAATGAAGTAGATTAATTTCTTTTTAGATAATGATTATGAGTGGAGTTCCAAAAACAAATATGAAAAAAATATTCGATGGAGTGCAAATGGTTAAAATAAGGTACATTTCTGAATAATTAACTGTATGAGATGCAATCTGTTATCTTGAATCTGATCAAATAAAATATTTTTATTATTAGAAAATGTATAAATAATAGTCATAGATATAAACATTTGATATCGCATTGCATATAAATAATTCGTGTTAATTTTGTGTAAACCTACGGGTTGTTGTACAATACGTTGTTGCACTCAACACATTTCTAGTGACCCCTGAGATTGGCTGTGACAATACTTTGGCGATTAAAACCCAATAATATTTTAAACATCATTAAGAAGTAGTCTTTGGATAAAACTGAGCCTAGATGTATTTGAGTGTATGTTTGAGTCCATATGACATGTAGTAACAATGCGTTTACCCATTTTACTGTGAAATATAACTGAAGATATGAGGAGAGATGTTTACAGTATAATGTTTTACAGGTAACTTATGTTTTTGGCCACTTGATCCACTTGAAATAATCATGCATTTAGCCACTCATGCATATTATATTAAAGAGGCTTTTTTGATTCTACTCCATGCGATAGGCAAGTATCAACTTGCTGTTACGTGAATTTGTATTCCAAATCAACCCACTTCAAACTAAGATTTTTGTCTAAATTTAATCAGTATTAAGGTAGGCTTGTATTGTTAAAATAAAAAAATATTAAAATATTTTAAAAACTGTGTTACGAAAGAGTTGAAAGTCGTGGCGCATGACGCGCCAGAGGTGTTTTAAGTTGACGTGTCGCGTTCGAATTGGAAATGAGTCTATTCTGATTTCACAGCACGTAAGTTGGCAACCATCATTATACTATTATAATGTGTAAGACATGACTTGGATGGTAACCAGTCAAGTGCTTGAGTTGGGTTGGGAGTCAGTGAGAGTGACTTCTTGAAGCTGTGGTCGCGGTCAATCTCTTGGACAGTCGCCAATACAGTACCCGTGAATGATTTTAACACATTTGTTATTTTAAATAAAATTAAATCGATAATGATTGTATACAGATGTTATACAAAAATATACGACATTTATGTATGGAACATATCAGTGGATATCCGTTATACAGTGTGCTCACTTTAAGAACAATTCATACACCATACTCAAATGAAATTTTATCTGTAGAAGCGCCATGCAATATTACGTCGAACATTCGAATATGCCCGGTCACGAATACATATACACGCAATAGGATTAGAATTAGCGAGGCGGTAGAAGCAGCGCCCCAAGCGGCTGATACATAAAACTCTTTGGTGCCTTTTAAAATGCCTGGCCTCATCTGTGCCTGCTATGATTTTGCACTTATTATTTCACAAAGGTGTATAGATACTAGAAAGACAAATTAATAGTATTTAATAAAATATAATGCCAATGTGTATTTATGTAGTAGTTCCTAGAGGAAGCTCTAATGTATGTAATGCTAATGTAATTAGACACATATTCTGATTTATTTTATTATAATTAGAGTATGAATTATAATTTGTAAGCTGTATATTTTGAAGAAAATTTCTTGATAACTGGAGATTCGATTTTTTTTAAATATAATATCCTTTAAAAGGATTATAGAATGTGAGTTGGGAGTAAATCTATTATTTTTTAAAGTAAAACGCTGATTTTGTAATTGTTTTATCAATGTGTTATATTGTAAGGAATCCTTTGCCAAGAAGGTGAATAATCAAGGTTTCAATTGCTCACATTCATAGAGCACTGCGCGGCTTATTTTTTTATTATATTACTTCAATATGTGGTAAAATAAATTTTCGGATATTAACAGAACAATCTTATAACATTTATGGTTTGTCCCATGAATTTAATATTTCAAGTATGAGTGTAGATGAATATCATATAATGTTTTTTTAAAATATCACAAAAATTAAAATAATAAAGCAATATTATAAAGGAAATGTTTGCAGGGCTCGAATACATCAAAGAACTTCATTACACCCACTTGAACTAAATCTAGTTATGCAAACATTGTGCATTTTAGTATATTACATGAAGATTTCAATCATTTTTGAATAGGTTATAAAAAAGTATTATGTTAAAGGTTTTGTATTGTTTTTCCGCCACCTTTTTGCTTTAAAAGGCCCAAAAAGGATAAAAAGCGGTGGCGGTCGAGATAAAATAATTGTTATTGAGGATTTATTACATCAAAGCGAAAGTATAGTGTTATCATTTAAAAGAAACGATAACAAAAAGTTAATTATTTTTAATGGGCAGTCTTTCTTCTTTCCCAAAAATTTATAGAGATAAATTTGATGAAAGGATTTTTTTTGTAAACGTACACTGATACTACATGAAAGGAATATTTTTGTTTGATATTTGCATTAAAAGTACATAGAGTGTGCACCATTGTGTAGAGGTGACGTCACACAGACGATGTCATTGTGAGGACAAGCGCTTCTCATTGATGTCTGTTATCATCATGCTGTTAACATAGTTATACATGAAATATTATAGGTTATCATCAGTGAAAACAACACGTCGATTGTCTGCTCGTGTATGTAAAAGAGAATGTGTTATGCGATGACTCAGAAGTCGGCTCGCAAACGCTCGTAAACTCAATCGATAACGGCGAAACAAACAAACGGGTCGACTCGTATATTTACATTTTTATATTGTAGCCATAGTATTCAGTGTGACTTTCAGAAGTGCTGACGGTGTGTACAACAACTGAAACACTTTTTAAATTAAATATTATGTTGACCCAGTGAATGTATGCCGCTTGGAAACAGCGACTTGTGCCATTCCAATTATAGCAACATGCAATCGTCGTCCTCTCTTCATATACATTCATCACTCAATGCATCAATTTAGTATAAATTATCAGCTAAAGATAAAACAAAAGGTGTTTTTAATAAATTATTTAGTTGAGATTAAAGTTAATTGCGCATTAAAACCAAAAAAGCATGCGTGTGTTGAAAAGATGCCATGCTACATCGAAATGTATAAAATTTAACACACACTTCAAGTCTAAGGTTTCTTTATTTCAAACTATTTTTTGTAGTGTACCAATCAGGACTGTTTGAGGCATGGTATTCAAATTCCCTCTAATTAATCCACTACATTACTGAATATTTTTTGAAATATAACCTATAGCAAGCTAAATAAGCTTATAAAAATGATTGTTGATAGTGTTGACGTCTGAAATTCCATAATTAATGAAATGTATTTAATGTAACTTAAACGTGGATGACAAATTTATCTAATTTAAACAGTTTTTTTGATAATAAACTATAGTATAAGATATTTGGGTGCTATTGTGTTTGGATCAAAAATTTAATTTTTGATAGTGGAATACAATTATATGACCCTTTATTCAATATGTGAATGATGAAAGTAATGTTATTAATTTAAAGGAATATATCTATCTTAAATTTATTAGTTTTAGTACTTTCTACTACTAACATGTAGTCTGTAGTATATTTTATATAAATGCAAGTTAGTTAAGTTAGGTTAGGTATCGTTTTTATTATAACATAATGAGGCCCATAATCTTATTTTTAAATGTTTTACAAATGTATTGGTTGATAGAGCATAGTTTATTTTCTTGATAGTGTGGAGTTCTTGGTGAAATTCCATAATTTAAAGAAATATGACTGTAATATTCCACAATAATTTTATTAGAGTCCTAGCAATTTCGACTACTAAAATTTAGTCTCTGAAGATGACTACACGTTAGTAGTCGAAAGTACTGAGACTCTAATAGAATTATAGTGGAAATTACAAACACATTCCTTTAAATTATGGAAGTGAACGCGATATTAATTAATGATATTTTTTACACGTTGTCATTGGTTTAGGTGGCTAAACTAACATTATACTATTTGAATGGTGTTTTTTTTAAATTCAATGGGATAGCGACAAATATTAAATACAATATTTTTGTTGTATGTAAAGATTAAAAACTAAGCATTGTGGATTATCTATAGAGGAGATAAAATACATTATATCTCACAATCTCCAGTCTGCTTGGTGCACAATGTAAACATTCAATGCAGGAATAAATAAAAGAATTTGAATGTATGGCTTATTTTGAATTGGAGTGGGTTTTCTTGAAACACCTTGCTCATGTTTCAGAACACGTGAACATGGATTAATCCGCCATGTATGACGTCACAACATGCATTAGTGAGGCTTCCTCGGTGGCTTAGTGGTTGGTGTTAGTCTGTCATAAGAGTGACTTTATTTAATAGTCATCGACATAATAATACATTCATCACGTGAGTGTTACATGACGTAATGCATGAACTAGCACTCATGCCAATGCATTCAACTTCTATCATGCCATTATAAATAAACACACTCGATCAGAGGAAAAAAATGCATTGTGCCAATTATATGTACATATAAATGGAATGCAGACACACAGCAGCTGTTTGTGATCAAGGAAAATAAATACGTGTGATTTATACACAGAAGATGGATATTTCACTACTGGAACTTTTATAAACATCATTTGAGTTGCCTATATCAAAGACTTTAAACCACTCAAATTATTTTTGACATCAACACTAACATTACGAACAAAAGAGTCGACTTTCATAATAAGGTTAACATTCAACTCGATTTTTAAATGGGTTCGAGCCGGTTTATTTACGATATTAATGTACAACTAGGCAGGACACTTTCTGAATAATATTAATTATCAATAAAAACCACTTCTCTAAAGTCTAAAGTCGTCATTGATAATGGCCTACTCATTTTAATACTCATATAAATAATCATAATAAGTCATTACAGACTAATGTATGTAACTAGTCTCTATTACATGTATAAAAATTGCTTATATAAAAATTATTTATCAAAAATACGTCTAGACATGTTTTTTTTGTCAACCTTGTGAGATTTGCAGACGGCGAAAAACAGTTTTTTTTTCTAATGAATGAAGCATTTTTTTGTATCTATTAAGAATTTTAATATGATGTGAAAAATCTACAGTCACATAGTTAAATTAATTAAGAGTGAAAACGATAAGGAAAAATCATACATTTTAGGCTGGGTTTGTCTATATTTGTAAATATTTATCAGTATAATAAGCGGCATTATGATTACGTCATTTACTGAGCTATTACAAATTTACCAAGCGTGGAAAAACTCGGCTTGAATGTTATAGTTATAATATAAATACATACAATCTATGGGACATGTGCATATTATTATATTTTAATGTATCAACAGATCAACTTGTCCAAAATAATCATTTATAACAACCAATTGCTTATTTCAGAAACCAATCAAACAAGCAACCGCCCCGATTTTATTTATAAAACAAAGTTTGGAATTACATTGATTAGTGCAGAAAGAAGAAAGCTTATTATTATAATCTTTAAAGTCTATCTAATTAAATTAAAATGTTACATAAGACATAGTTAATAATCGTTTATTTCAGAAACCACTCAAGTGCAAGCCTTTAATATTGTCAATATAGATAAAAATAAACGAGTCAATTATGAGATTAGGTTGAGTACATTATGTTTTATTATAACAGATCTATTTTTAGCAGAATTTTATTTGTAGTATGAAGTGTGCTTTGAGTATAACCTGAAATTCATCAGTTCATAGATAAAAACATTATATATCGCATTGCATATAAATAAATTGTGTAGCTCGTATATTGTTGCACTCTTCTCTCATATTCGATAAAGGCATAAGTGTGTCTCCCTCACTCAACACATTTCTAGTGATCCCTGAGAGTGGTTGTAGCAATACTTTGGCGATTAAAACGCAATATTATTTTAAACATGTTAAAGCAGTAGTCAGTGGTAAAAATGTATTTGAGTATATGTTTGAGTCCATATGACATGTAGTAACAATGCATTTACCCATTTTACTGTGAAATATAACTGAAGATATGAAGAGAGATGTATACAGTATAATGTTTGCCAGGTAATTAATGTTTTTGCCCACTTGATCCACTTGATATATTATGTTTATATCTATGGTCGCGAAGCTTATCTGGAGGTGGTGGTTATTTGTGATTGTAATATTATGATAATCGTACACAAGTGTCTCTTTTCGAAACGCAAATGGCGGTGTCTCAGGTATACAGGTACATATAATTAACATTGTTTACATTAGTCAAGGTGTATACATATAAACATGGTGGGTGTGTGTGCGTGGGTGACCTTAGTGTGTGTGTATGTGTGTTGTCACGTAGCGGCGAGACGCAAACAAGATGGCGGCGCAACTCTTCGTCCTCCCAAAATAGCAAGTGCAGCGTGACGTCACGTAGCGGTTTCGTCATCACGACTGCAACAAGCCGTTACGATAATCCCAAGGCGACACACTCCACGGTGGAGCCATTAAACTGCTAATATTATATATTTTAATTATTTAGTGCAGGGAGGAAGCGAGGCCCGACATAGCTGAGGAAATTCATTGTGTGTATAGAATTCATTGTGGTGCCGTGTAACGTGCCATCCGCTTGTTATTTATCTATTCAAATGGAGATTCAACTAATTTTCATAAATAATACACACACACCGTAAAAAAGGCGCACTTAAAATGAAATAAAGTGTTGATATTGTTGACGTCATGATGGAATTATGATGAACCAAGGCTTCCCGCCCCAGCATCTTCCACTTAATGCTCCTCCAGTTATTAATTCCTAAACTCCTAACTACCTTATAGAACTCGTCCGCCCACCTTAGCCTAGGTCTACCCTGCCTTCTCTTACCCACAGGCTTGCTGGATAGTATTTCCGATACTATCCCTCCTGCTCTTTAACCCAACCTAATGTTAAAGCCCTAATAAACTGCACTACGTTCACGCTCTTATATAATGAGTAAGGATGGAATTCTATAATTAAAGAAATTTAATTTGATCGAATTTCAAGAATTTTGATTTGATCGGTTATTACGACTGGGAGATCGGCAATAATATTAATAATATCCTGATCGATTGTCTTGATCCAGCTTTACTCTGATTTCCTGTATTTTAAGGTAAATACTGATTATTAAGTCGGTGTCCAGTGTAACTAGTAATAGTTAAGATCACCGACAGACAATTAACATGTTGTGTCTAAAAAACCCTCTCAAAAAAAACTCCTCGGGGCGTAAAATAAATAAATAAATATATAATATTATGAATTATATAAAAATAAACTATTTCAAAGAAATAAGTTTGTAATTTACATAATAATTTAATTGGAGTCTTGAGTACTTTCGACTACTATTGTGTAGTCATCTTCAGAGACTAGGCTTTAGTATAAATTTATTGTGGAAATTACAATCATATTTCTTTGAATTATGGAATTTCACAAAAAACTCAACTTAATCAAGAAAATAACCTATAGGTTGAGATCAATCAATACATTTATAAAACATTAAAAAATTATATTATGGGGTTCATATTATGTTATTATTATATAAAAACGATACCTAACCTAACCTAAAGTTTAAAACTTGCATTTATATAAAATTTCAACAGAAACAGAAAATGAAAATATGTTTAATTTTCATACTGGCAACACTCTTCAACGGGATTTTACTTTATTATTTTATATACAGGGCGTGGAATTAACTTAAAATATTATCGCAAGAATAATTGCAAAAATATTGTTGTGTAAATAAAAATTGTGTTGACTTCGGGGTGCAGTTCCATAAATTAATGAAAATTTTTAGTTGTAATTTCCACAGTTTTTACATCTATACACAGTTACACAACTTACAAATTTCTTTAAATTTATTTTATTATTAAGAATTTATGTATATTAGTAGTGCTTTTGGAAACGAGTTTGGGCCACCATCTTGGAATAATCTGTCTCTGTGAAGTACTCATTAGTGACTGTCGCGTGTGTATCGTGTCTATTAAATACGTAATTAAAATAAAAAAAATATTTGTTACTATCAAATGGATTTATGGGCTTTTTGCAACCAAACGAAACTTTGTATAGCTATAAAAAAATTTAATTGACATACTTCAATTTCACTTTCAGTGCCGGTTTGCTATTAAAAAAATAAATAATACGTAATTTTCATTATTTTAATTTTTAAATTAGTGTTTTTTCGGCTCAAGAATCCCTATATAAGAGTTTCTTGTAGTTTCCAGTAGGCGGTTAATTAATAAAAAAAAAAAAATTTATTATCATTTTTCGCTTACATTTGCGCTACATTACCATCCCTTAAAATATTCTCAGTTAATTCAAGACCATTCTGTATATGACCTATATATTATTTACAAAAATGTTTATATATATATATATATATATATATATATATATATATATATATATATATATATATATATATATATATATGTGTGAGTGTATATAACCTTGTTGGGTTCGTTTCCGATGCCTCATAAAATTATGAATCAATCAAATATTTATACGGTTGTTATCAAATCGATGAAACAATAGTATAAACAAGCATGTATATACTTTGGCGTAGGATAAATAAATCGTTGTTTAATGTAGGTCATTGTGAGGCTGTAGGTGATTATATTGTAGATAGTATAGGATAGGGTGTAGAGTGTATTGGTGGACGAGGCGTGGCATATTAGGGTGCAGTGGCATAGTATAATAGTGTACAAGAACAACCCCTGGATCGATGGACAAGTGGGTCTGTCTGGTTGCACGTGGCGGGACTACGGCAAGTATCGACCAGGCTGCGCGCGCATCGCTGTGTTGCTACGATGCTACGCCACTACGATGCTACGCCACTACTATGCTACGCCACTACTATGCTACTCTCGCTTCAGACGTGTCCGATTTAACACCGCGTTAACCTTGCATTTTACACACGCACACCACCATTACATCATTCAATTACTTCCAAACACTAATCCCATATTACATTTTAACCGATTAAGTCGAATCCAGAAAATTAATGCAAACTTGAATTGAGACGATAAATTGTGAATTTATTGATCGAACTCCTTTTGTTTCGAGTAAAATTCGAACCCTTAACCACCATATTTGTAGGCATGCACTCACATTCTTTGGTTTGATAAAAATAAATAAACAAAACCATTTACAGAATACAGAATTTTTTAGGGGCTGATAGGGTAAGCGAATATTTTTTTAAAAATTAAAAAAAATATTAATAACGTATAACATACACAATACACACGTAACAGTCACTAATGAGTACTTCATAGAAACAGCTGATTCCAAGATGCTGGCCCAAATTCCAAAAACACCATCAATATTATAAATAAATATTTTTTGCTTATATTTGCAAAACCCCACCACGCCCTAAAATATTCTCAGTTATTTCATGCCCACTTTTCATTTTTTTAATTGAGTTTCACACTATAATTTTATAAAAACATTAATTAATCATAAAAATAGTAATTTATCAGAATACATTTATTTATAATCATTTTATGTGTAGGGTAAAACCCGGATAGTTGGAAGAGTGTGTTTATTTAATGATAATAATAAATTTATCGTTTTATTGCTATTAGAATTATCACAGTTTCCAGTTCGAAAGCAGGTTGAAATGAAACAAATATTTTTACACATTTTCTTTAGTGTTATTTTACTAATTGACCTGTAAAATATTTTCTGTTGAAATTATGAGCAGCACTTTAGTTTTATTGGTCGATTCCGAATAATGCGATTTTTCATAAACCAAAAAGTATACCTCTCAGGTTATTCTTTTTTTTAGTAAATATAAATAATTATCTTAGATTAACTACTAAAAATATTTTTCATAACCCTCAAATATTAATATTATTAAATAATTGGTAAACAACTTGATAGTAGCTTCTCAATGTCTATAGTTATGGTTTCATAATCAGCACAGTTATAATAATTGACCTGTTTCATATAACTAGCATTTCCAATTGAAAAAAAACACACACTTCTCGTATCTCTACTAATTACTCACAATTAATTTTTCCATAAATGGAAAATAAACGATATTAATTTGAAGGTTGTCAGATGGAAGATAATAACTTATTTTTATAAGCATGTATCGTTATACGATATGAAAAAATTACTTGATAATAAGAAAATTGCATAAAACGTATTATTAAAATATATATGGATATTTGTACACTTAGTTCATTAAATATTTGATAGTAAAATGCATTGCTAATCTGAGTGCAGCTAATTATTATGAGTGCATAATGTATAATCATATTTGCACTGCATTTAATAGTAAATTAACATTTTAAAATCATAAATGCATAAATTTCATATTACGTAGGCTTTAAATTCATATACAAAGAAACAAGAAACCCAAACAGCCATTTATTTATATTAATTTTTAGTAAAGTGTCTCATACATTATTGATTATCATAGAGCCTTATATTTTATTTATTTATTTAACACCAAGAGGGGTTTTACAATATATAGTAAATGTATAACAAATAACAATAGTATATAAAAAAAAATAGAACAAAGTATACGAAATAAAAAATAAAATATAACAAAAACAAGGAATGTCACCAAGTATAGCGATTAGAAAAAATGTCAAAAACATATCATATTTATAAATAAAAACTGATTTTAATTTTATACAAGAAATTGGTGAGTCGATAGTCTGGTATATAGTAATTTTTCATATTTTGAATTCATAGTGATAAAATTATTTAGGAAATATACAATGTATTATTTTCCGACTCTCTTTTGTAATACTGTGCTCTAAAATTTCAACATTTCTGATATCCAATAATATTCGAATAAAAGAAAATAATTCGGCTTGGTTAAATTATTTTTTAACCAAAATAAAGTGACAATTCCCTCTTTTCTATATGTATCTTATAAAAAGAACAAATATAATAATTAATTTGAAATAAAAAATAATATATTTAAATAAAATTTAATATATTAGTAATGCATTGTACCTAATACTAACCACAATTATTTGTTTACTCTTCTGATTCTAGTCCCTTTCAAGATATGCATTCATTTCTTTACAAAGATTAGGGTTATTATTGTCAAGTTACTTTGTATGCACTTCTTGAATTTCCGGATTTGTACAGATTATGTTCGAGTGAGAACTAAACAAACTTCTTTCAACGTTGTGTGGTATTTTGAGCAATTAGTGAATAATGCAATAGAGGAATAACTGCTTGTACATAATATAGTAATGTGTCCCGGACAGGTGAACCGGTATGAGAAGGGAGCAAGGCTAGGTTACTGGAGTGGCTTGAACCGGGATACCGCGACCTACAAACCGGTCGACCTAAATATTCTAATTGGGACATCTGCAACCTCCTATTATATTTTATAAACAAATACAAAAGTATATACAGTCGATTTAAGATATTTTAGCAGAGTTGAGTTTTGGCTTGGTCTTAATAAGATAATTTACCATGCACCTTTATTTTAGTCTAAGGGATTAAAATTATAAACAAAGGATATCGCATGAGTGGCTAAATGCGTGTTTAGTTCAAGTGGATCAAGTGGCCAAAAACATGAGTTACCTGGCAAACATTATACTGTAAACATCTCTCTTCATATCACAGTAAAATGGGTAAATGCATTGTTACTACATGTCATATGGACTCAAATCGCCTGCTCCAGCGTATAATATCAAAAAAATCTGCAAAAAAATCTGTGTGCTCTTAAGTCTTTGTGGAACTGAGCCACGTATTGCATTTATGAAATGTATGAAACGTCAAAAAATTTTGATTTTCAATCATTATTTAACCTATTAAGTGGGACTTTTTCGAAATAGTAAAATAGTCCTATTTGAATGTACATTACCGACAACTAATGTAGATTCATCTTTTATCTATAACACATTTCATGTCTCTGTCAATAGAAGGTATTCAATGGTAAATTGTTATATGTTATAAATAATAATTAAACCGAGTGACACGTGACAGGCAGTGTTACCAGATTGAATATGTGGCTCAGTTCCATAAAGACTCAACATCAACAACGACTCAAATACATCTAGGCTCAGTTTTTACCAAAGACTACTTCTTTAACATGTTTAAAATATTATTGCATTTTAATCACCAAAGTATTGTCACAACCACTCTCAGGGGTCACTAGAAATGAGTTGAGTGAGGGACACACTTATGCCTTTATCTAATAGGAGTGAAGAGTGCAACAATACACGGGTTTACACGACTTACTTATTTTTAATGTGATATCTAATGTTTACATCTATGCATTTAATATTATTTCGCCAATAAATACATTTAGTTGAAAGGTCAAAATCATCAAGCAGAATACGTAATAATATTTTTTTGAGGAATTAATACACGTTGTATAAATATATTTAATCAATTTAATTAATTGTAATGTTTTGGAATAGTTCACAACGAAGTGTAATTAACTTAGAGGCTGTTGCACCCGACCGAATTAAATACATGTACTGACAAATCAAGTGGAACGTGAACACCAGCACCGTAATAACCTAAACAGATGCCCATTGATATATATAAATTTTGTAATTTTATCGAATACAAGAACTATGCAGGCATGCTTATTTCTTTACGTTGAATTTTAAAAGGTGTTGGCGTAGGGGAACTTATCCCATTTTTTATATATCAAAGGTTGGTGGACAATTTTTGTAGTCATATTTATCCAAAATTGATTCAATGATATAGATCCACAGCGTATATATATGGATATGAGTTTTTTAAATTAATATTTCGCAAAATTAAAAACAAAAAGTTACAACTTTAAAAAAATCTAATAATGTTTCTTTCACGCTATTATTCATGGACCAGTTAAAACTAATCATTGGTTAGGGCCACAATAATTAAATAATAAAGCTTGCACCAGTATTTGTACCAGAAAAATGATGTTTGTTTAGTTGTTTTTTAAATTTAATTAGTTTATTTATATATTTTGAATCATGTAGTAGTGATTATCTTGTTTAAAAGCCAGTAATGTTTATAGGAATGACATGCGGGTCCTGTTCGTCCAGTTTGATGCACTCTCATACTAATAATGTGTTCAATATAAAACACCCACGAAGGCCAAATTCCACTAACTATATAAATAAGCTCTATACTTTCTCTTCTATGTATATTTTCAATGTATTGTTAACACAACATACACTTTTCAGATAGAATGAATCGATTTTGTCTTTATAAATAGCAGATAAACGTGTTAAAAGTTGACTAATATACTGACTTTTAAAGTGATCAGTCAGACATTTATAAAAATGACAATTATCATTATTTTGATGTTAGGCAGGTTTGTCCAAAAATACTGCTGCATTACGTAGTTTTCCATAGTATCATAATATTTCCATTTGACATATCACAATAATATTAAGGTGGGTTCAGGTAGATAAACCACATCTAATTAAAGAACCGTTGTCTGTGTGGCAAAATGACACATTTGGTTATTTCCAGTGACATAAGTTAATAAGTTAACGTCATCAATAAACCGGTACGTTACTTGGGATAATTCTTTTGATATAACGAGTTTTTATTATTATTTTAGATAAAAGGATTAAATCCGGTGGAGGAGCACAAAAATTATAATGAGTTGTTATCATACAATGCAAGAGAGTGTCACTTCCCTATATAAAAAATATATTTATTCATTAAATGTTCATCAACGCTTTTTTTATAAATACATATAATATGAATTGTACAAAAAATTGTTAGTAAAAAAAGTTTGAAACAATGTGTTTGTGAATTGTTTAATTATTGATTTAGGAAATTACGACATGTTTTATATTCAGAGTCCGCTAAATGCCATTTTGTTACCATATAATGCTACTTTTTGTCACTTTTGGCAAAAAATTGCCAAATAAAAAGGCCACATTTTTGCTATTTCAATAAGATTTGGAAGACAACATGAAAAATGTAATTTCTTTAACAAAAATAATAAAGAAATCAATTTATAATAAAATATAAGTGCCACAAAATAATGCTACATTTTAGAGCCAGATTTCATATAAATAAGTGCCACATTCTGGCGGACTATATATGTGAGGCTGCAAGTATTAAGTGTTTTTTTTATTAATAATGAGAACATGGAATATATTCACATACATAATATTAATAATAATATTATTAATTCAGTATTACTCAAATTTCAATTCGATTGATTACATTTAGAAGTAAATGTCATAACTTCTTACAATAAGGCGTCTTGTTCCGAAAACACCAGGAGTTATGACAAATATATATATATATATATATATATATATATATATATATATATATATATATATATATATATATATATTATAAATAGTCATTTGAATGATGAAAAAATCTATAGTTGCATATAAATAATTCGTGTCAATTTCGTGTAAACCCATATTGTTGCACTCTTATCTCCTATCAGATAAAGGCATAAGTGTGTCTCCCTCACTCAACACATTTCCTGGTGGTCCCTGAGAGTGGTTGTGACAATACTTTGGCGATTAAAACGCAATAATACTTTAAACATGTTAAAGAAGTAGTCTTTGGTAAAAACTGAGCCTAGATGTATTTGAGTGTATGTTTGAGTCCATATGACATGTAGTAACAATGCATTTACCCATTTGACTGTGAAATATAACTGAAGATATGAAGAGAGATGTTTACACTATAATTTTTGCCAGGTAACTCATGTTTTTGGCCACTTGATCCACTTGAACTACGCCACTCATGCGGTATCTTATGTTTATATCTATGGAAAGAATAATTGAAATATGTACAAAATGAATGAATGGTAGTGACCGAGTAATGGTAAGAGTGATGCACACGAGATGACGGATCCATAAGAGTGCATCGAGGCCATTGCACAGTTATACGACATGGACTTGGTACATTGATACCACGTACTAATGGTAGTCTTATACAAGAATGCAGTCGTATCCGTTTGCTTTTACTACCCACACTTACTATCCATTACTATATTGTTGACCCTGTCCATCCCACATCGACACTTCTTTCAATCACAGTGACTGCATCCACCAACACTTCCCTACGTATAAGAGTCGACCCACAAATACGAAGAGCTTTCATATGAATCATGTTAGTGAGTCTTGTGTGCACGAATAGACTAGAGCTTGGTAGTATTGGTGAACACGCATATGCACCGCACTCACACACTCATGACTATTAGTGACTAGAATCTCTTCAAAATTGATCCTTTTTTCATAGGACATTCCTGATATAATCAAAATCGATTTATTTACATAGTATCGTTGTTTCTTTCAAGATATTTATTTTAATGTCTATCCTGTAATACCCGGGAATCCTATTGAATATAATATTACATGATACTAATAAATGAAAATCACGCGGGAAATGACCAATTTAGGGAAAACGCTTACCTATTATTTAAAATTGAAAAATTCAACTAGCAGACTTGGACTATAAAAAGCAACTACTACAATATGCTAAATACTCTTAAACTATTTGAAGTTCAATTAAAGATATGTTATAAACAATTTTTTTGAGAGGGTTTTTAGACACAAAAACGTGTTAATTGTCTATCGGTGATCTTAACTATTACTAGTTACACAGGTCACCGACTTAATAATCAATATTTACCATACAATACAGGAAATCAGAGTAAACCTGGATCAAAACGATATATCGGGATTTTATTAATATTATTCGCGATCTCCCAGTCGTAATAACCGATCAAATCAATTTTTTTTTGACTTGAGCAGGATTTTAACCATAATTTGTAGCCACGCATCTTATCCCCTGGGAAACCACTTCTTTCATAACCAACCCCTTACAAGGGAACCCCATCGATGGGGAAGGCCTCATGGAGTTAGTAGTGATAACTAGACAGTGCTTTTCGTAGAAATAAAGGAAGGAAAATATGTAAAATATTGTTTTTTTTGTATAGAATAAAAAATTGATTTATCTCTTAAGGAGTGACAGTTTCTCGGAATCCGTATGTTATATTGAAAGTGTTGAGAAATGATGAGAAGTCGTGAGGTTATTTGTACGCAAGTTAACGGATGTACTGTCAGTATTGTGTGTCAGAGTTGCTTGACCCTTCACCACAAATAAATATTATACATTACATCTCGTTTATCTTACATAAATACCAGCGAGCCTTGATTCTCATAGTATGAAATATAAGGAAGTTGTCATGTGAAATGTTTTAAAAAAACAAGTTGTTTCACGTTCGCTGTAAATTAGAAAGTTACGGCTTTGTGATGTCATCGTTGAGTGAGTGGCTTCCAGAAGTAGGTCTTGACAATCACGTAACCAATACCCGTTATATCACTGGATTTATACATTCATTAAGTATTAAAATTATATAAAAACACCTTCAAACTATTCACGACTTCAGGCTGTTCATTTCAATACATAAAAGTCCAACAACCTACTGAAAATAACACATAATCCGTCTACTACCTAAATATCGTCTATTTTAAACTACCTCAAATTATTATTTAATTTGAAATAAATCACTTAAATTGTACCGTTTTGAAATAATGCGGTTTTTATGGGACAATGCACATCTGAGGAGCTTATTTATTATTTAATTTTATTTCTTATCGTGATGGAAGTTAACGCACCTAAAGATACTCGAGGAATGTGTCATTTATTAAGGATGATGTATAATAATATAAATTTCTAATAAATAAAACTAATTGATTAAAAACTTTTGGAAAGATGGTTCTATTTTATTTTATTTTGATGGTTTAATCGAATGTGTACTGAAATATATTGACACTTTTTAATTTGAGAATGAAAACGTATACGCAAAAAAATCGGTAAATCGGTAACCAAATTACATGTTTTCACATGAAGTATATAAAAAGTAAGGCATTTTTGAAAAAAATAATACTTTGACTGAAAGGTCTTTGAACTTTCTACCTGTATAAATTATGGAGTAAATTTATTCTTTTTTGAAATTCAGGGATAAATACTAAGTTTCTTTATCGAAAGACGTCAAACGGGCGTATGAGAAAAAGCATATTCGTTTAAAAAAAACACTCTTTATTACTTTGTTGTTTCGATATTTCAAAGTTTGATCGATGCATTAAAAAATAATTTAAGTATACCCCCGGTCAACTTTTATATTCTGATTTGATTTTTTGTATATATAATTGTATATATATATATATATAAATATATATATATATATATATATATATATATTTATTAAATACAATATTGGTTAATGTGATGCTTTGTTTCCAGTGTTGCCATGTGTACAGACGGCCTGCCTTACGTCATGGCAATGCAAGGGATGCAAGTGGTGCAGTCAAGGTCCCTGAAGCAGACATGGTTTCCATTTACAGGAATAAAGTTGTATTAGTGAAGCAGTCAAGGTATTGATCCATCCCTGAAGACCCAGAGCGCATGTCTCCACTCTACACTACATAAAAACTGCGATTTCCATTAAAAATATTATTATTGCATCACTTGTAGAAGAGGGTGCATTTTGATTATATTTGTAAATGACGACAATTCGTATAATAATATTTATTTATATACATACATAAATAATGAGCGAGACGGCGAGGCGGTAGAAACACAAAGCTGGTGCCTGTTTATATAGGCTGATACCTCAAATCTATTGTCGTCTCGTATTATTAGCAATATATATATATATATATAAATATATATATATATATATATATATATATATATATATATATATATATATATATATATATATATATATATATATATATATACTATATATATATATAAATGCAATAAGTCATATTTTATAGTTTTGAGATAATTAGTGAAAAAAAGTCACAGTCTTAACAGAACTATAAATATTTATGGTATATATTTAAATAATTTACAATGTGGTATAAGTCAATGACTTCTTTTATCTTTCCAAATATAACACAATTATAAAAAATATCTATTTTAAACTTTTACTTAACTAACTAATAGAAACTAAAAATGTAAATTTGACTTAGTAAATTTTTTTTTCTCCCGAAATATTGATGATACGCCGAAGTGCGTTTTGGCAGTAGATAAAGTAATAAAAAACATATACAAATGCATCCTTAACTCACAATCGTCAAAATATGAACTAACAATTTACTTTAAATTATAGAATTTCACACAGAAGCCAAAACTATCAACAAAATGAAATAAATATTGAATATATTTTTTCGCTTATTATTGCGATACTCTACAAGCCCTAAAATATTCTCAGTTAGTTCAATTCCACTCTGTATAAATACGAAGATATTATGATTTAAAATTTGTTGTAAAAAATGGTTTTATACGATTTTTTTCTAGTATTCTGTGTGACATTTGTAAGGCAGTTTTCGCACTTATGCATTTTCAAAATACATTACATAATTTGGTGGGTGTTTAAAATTGATATCCGTATGTGTTTATATATAAAGAATCTAATAATAATGTAAATAATCTTCTAACAATAGAATGCCATTTCGGAAGCGTGGTCAGTATTGGCAAAAAGGCCACACTGGGGGTGTTATAGAGTATAATAATACAAGGGGGGTGGCGTAGGCTCCTGGGTCTTGCCACCCCCTGACATCAGCTGACTGCGACTTTATTGATCCATCCAGCGTACAACTGTTGTACTACGCTTTACTATTACATTATTATTATCCCGAGAACCAAACAACCACAACTACACGTGGAATAACCCTCACGTACACAATATAGCGTGGCTTTAATTTCCCTTAAAATATATCGCATGGAATACTGTCATAAGGTTCAAGAGATGATTTTACAGGAGAGAGCTTTGAAAATTTGATGTTCTGTTTTTCTAATTTATTAGCCACTATGACCGAACTTTTGGTATTTTCTGATTTAATTTGGACAATTTTTACCACATTAAATCTATAATTGTTGAACGTGTGTGTATGTTGTATGTCTGTCTGTCTATCTGTGCGGATCCATCCATTAACCATCAGTGTTACCAGATGGAAGAATAATGTTTTATATAATTACTAGGGTAATTTTAATTGAAATTTCCAATTTGTTAATGTTTTTTATCTTCTACTTGGTTTTTTAATAGGACGGTTATATTTCAGTTTTGATTTCATTTTTGATCGATTAGAAGAAATTTTTTAATTTAAAAATGAAGTTAAAAAATGTGAAACTCTCTGTACACGTATATATTATATGTATAATTATTAAATATCTCTATTATTTTGAAATTAATTTAATATTATTATCATTAAAATAGCAGTTTCGATATTTTAGACATGTATTAATTGTAGTAAAATAAGTATATGAAATATTATTCTTCCACCTGGTAACACTGATGGTTGAAAGACCCGTACATACATCCACACACTCTAGACAATTATATATATTATTTTACTACAATTAATACCTACCTAAAATCTTTAAACGTGTATTTTAATGATAATAATATTAACTTAATTTCAAAATAATATTAGAGATATTTAATAATGCATAATAAATAACAATTCTCAAAAAACAGTATTTAATGGGAGATTCGCTTTTTATATATTGTGATGAGTGTTGTCATCATATGAAAACCATATTAAATTATTTAAAAAACAAAGAACTAATAAGTTAATAATAATAATAATAATAACCGTCCTATTAAAAAACCAAGCAGAACATCAAAAAATCATTAACAAATTGAAAATTTTAATTAAAATCACCCTAGTTGTTTATAAAAAAAAGTAAGATATTTAACTTTTTACCTACTAATATTTAACTTTTTAATATGTTATGACACTCTTCTTGAACAAAGAAGTATAGATCGTATAATTTGCATTTGTTCCTCTATTTCTAGATTAATAACATAAAACTGAAATTTTTAGCTATTATCGGTAATTTATATTAATGTTTTATTTTATAAAATCAATAACAATTAGTTTTATCCTTCACTTTGTTACAAATTTCTTAATGTCAACTTGTGTTGTGATACTATTTTTTACTTAGTAAATTGTACTGTAAAACTTATCATGATAACCATTATAAGCTAGGAGGGTATTTTTATTTAAAACCAAAAATAAGGCTATTGTTTTAGTTTGACGCTGAGCTGGGGAGAATAGAGGTTAGGTTAGCTTGAATAAGTTCTATTATTACTGCCTTACTGATTGGAAACATCAAAAAACATGACACGATTTTTGAACCTTATGTCAGTATTCCTTAACGGGTGCGATATGTCAAATATTTATAAATTTAGCGAGTGTTAAGAAGGAATTGTGTATTAATAAATCAATATGATATATATTCTCACACACTCATTCATCAGGTAAAGGATTCATTACAAATGATTACGGGGTCAGCCACCCCTGTGTTAAGAACACGTGCTGCTCACATTATTACGTGAAAATCATTATCGAATGTTCAGCTACTAACCTTTAAATATTTATTTTTAAATTTTGCCCCGAGTCATATTTAATTTCAGTTATATAAAGGTTGAATGTTTGATAATAGACCGCGTTTGTATACGGTTATGGGGGCGGAGGGCGGCATGGCATTATGTGACGTCACGATGCCAAGTATTGATCGTGACTTGCCACCCCACTTTACCACCCACTCTGGTAATCAAAAAGTAATACACACTCATTTCATTCATAAACACAGACAAAGAAATATACATATATATGTGTATTAGTACATCTAAAAAATGAATAACAAATTGATGGAATTATTTATCTATTTATATACGCCCTAAGGGGTTACTTGAGAAGGCTTAAACTTTTTTTTAGACACACCAACGTGTTAATTAATTGTTTCTCGGTAATCTTAACTATTACACAGGCCACCGACTTAATAATCAGTATTTACCTTAAAATCGAAGAAATCAGAATAAATGGATCAAGACAATCAATTCTATAAAAAAAGTTTCATATCTTTCAATCGTAATTACCGCTCATTTATCATTATTTGTAGCCACGAACCTTATTAGATTATTAGGCTGGTTAATGTGAACTACCATGATTTTTAAAATATTTTTTAATTTATTTAACACCAAAGGAAACTTTCTCTAATTCAAAATTCCGTATAACACAAAATAGGTTTAAAGAATTATGTCATTTGTAATTTTCACAGTAATTTTCACAGTAATTACTGTGGAAGTTACAAATAACATATTTCTTTAAATTATGGAATTCCACGAAGAATTCCACACTATTAACAAATTAAAATAAGTATTTACCTTACAATACAGGGAATCAGAGTAAACTTGGACCAAGACGATCGATCGGGATTTTATTAATATTATTCCCGATCTTTTATTATACAATTTCTTTATTAAATATATTTTACACACAATGTTTTGATACATTGTGATTAGGTGTTACAATATTAAGTTTATAGACTGTATATTATAAAATATAATAAAATATAATAATAAATAATAATAATAAAATGAAATTTTATTTCAGATCTACAGAATGTAATAATCCATCAAATCAATGTATGTATATACATATTTTTTTACTTTATCGGGAATTCGAATATATATTCATATTTAGATTTCAAAAATATTATTATAATAATTATTATTGTTGGGTCTTATTTTTATTTTTTTAAATAACTCAGTGAAACTACGGACTTCGAGTCGAGTATGTAATATGAGAGCTTTATGTGAAAAATATAGCTTAGTTGGAATTGGATTATGATAATTTTTTTACACTCAATATTCTAAATGTAATTTTAATTGAAATTTTCAATTTGTTAAGTTCTGCTTATTTTTTTTAATAGGACGGTAATAAGTTGTTTATTTTTTCATTCAGAAGATGTTTGTATTTTCAAAGTAAATTATAAATAAAATAATTTAATACGGTTTTTATATGATAACAATACTATTTAATCACAATATTTAAAAAGGGAGACTCCCAATAAATACTGTTTTTTTTGAGAATTGTCATTTACTATGTATTATTAAATATCTCTAATGTTATTTTGAAATTAATTTTATACTTATATCATTAAAATACCCGTTTCAAGATTTTAGATATGTATTAATTGTAGTAAAATAATTATATACAATATTATTCTTCCATCCACATACATGTTCAAAAATTATAGATATAATAAATAAATTTATAGGCGTTACTTTACAGTCATTCAGGCTTTTCAGTTAATAGAACAGCATCGACCCACATGAAAAGTTCACGGCATCGTTGGCTGGGATTAAATATTGATTTTACGACTATCGTTTAGGTGCACGAAACCCCTTAAACATGCATCATTACTGTTCAGTTTTACGATAAATAAAGATATTTTTAAGTTTGGAGGACGTACAGGATCTACTTTATATGCCGTAGTCGATGCTCACTTTTTGGCAGAGGTGACTTCGTAGACCTAATAAGACTTACATTCATTTCGAATTCAAAACACCAACATCTGAATTGTGCCAAAGAACTATGACGTTCAAATACGTGAACAGATTCTTAAATATGGAAATACTACCGTTCTAAGCCTATATACGATATTATTTACAAACAGAGACGTTCAATATAATATATTATTCAGAATCTTCTCGGAAGTTGACCTTTCGATAATAATAAGAAGTATACAGAAGGAGTGCCGGAGAACGTCGATTTTAATTAAATGATTTATGTACATAATATTAAACAGACATTTTTTTATTTATATTTATTGATAATTTATTTTATGCAATGCATCTTATTATTTAAGTTCAATTAAATGTAATATTCCTAAGAGTAAATTCGGTCTTACCATAATTTTACTAATCTAAAGGAGTATTTTAGTAAACCGGTAAATAAATTAACACAAATCTGACCTAAGAATAATTTTGTTAATACTATGCAATACCTAAATAAATAAATCACAATGCAATATACTGGAAAACTGAAGAAATCTCACGTTTTAAAACTATCACTAGATTTTTTTAAAAAGAAATGACTAGTTTTTGATGTAATCATTAAAAACCTAGTAGTAAGGATATTATAATATTAATAAAATTTAGTTAAAAATTCATGAAAATAATTTGTGTACAATATGTATACATATACAGGGTGGACTTACTTAACTGAGAATATTTTAGGAGGTAATTTTTTTTTTTTTTTTTAAATATGTTTATTTTTAATTAAAAAATTGAAAATTATTAATACCGTCATACGCGACAGTCTATACTGAGTACTTTACAGAAGCTAATTCCAAGATGGGGGCCCAAACTGTATTCCAAAATCATTATAAATATTTAAAAACATGTTCAGTATTTTCAAGTCACTCTGTATAATGCAAAAAAATCACCCGATTTTTCGATACTAATTAGGTTTTTTAAATGTAAATACGACATAATAAATAATACATTAATTGTGATAAAATAACTGTTATGCGTATGTTTAAAAATATACACAAACTGAGATTTCCACATAAAATGAGTTGCTTGCTAGGGTCTTTCTCCAACCCCATGCCACATCCTATTAAACCCCATAAATGTAGTATTGAGATAAACCATTAATTGATAATCAGCTGATAAATAAATTGAACTTTATATATGGATTGTTAACTGGTTGGTAACCGATTTGAATAGAATCGTGGGTGAGTCAGAATAATTGTGACCCCAAGTTTGCATTATTGTCAGCTGAACTGCGTGGCATTGGTCCACATTTAGTCCATTACACTGTGAATATCGATTATATATGAACAAAGTTCATTAACATCCTAACAATACTTACATTTTACTACTAAATTATAGTAGATCACTACAATTGACATAAACAAAATTCAACGCAAAACATCTTTGATGAAAATATATCTACTGTTTTTAGGAATGCCTATTCTGACTGCTGAAGTAATAACGCTTTTGAAATAATATTAAAACCTCAGTCAAATTCTGAAGACACTGAATAAAGAGTATTGCATTGCATTTAGATCTATTTTTTAATAATTAATAATTTATTTTATTTGACCCTTCTTTTGTTATATAATAATGTAATGAGAGTCGTGCTAGATAGTGCATGTAGGGATAGACTAGAGCTTGGTCTAATTGATATACACGCATACGCACCGCACGCACACACTCTATTACACTAACGTATTGAATATGGCCGTAGTTTTAAATTTCTTGAATTCAATTCAAATTTCTTTAGTATGAATATTTATAAAAATTTAACCGCAGACAATTTTTAATGACTACAGGATTAAGTTTATAGATAATGAAATTTTAGGGAAATGTACATTTATGATAACAAAATTTGTATTAAGTTGGTGTTTTCTATATATATGTATATCGTTGTATATTGAGGAGCTGAATTCCCAATATATGTAAATTGTTATATTGAAGTTAAATAGATAAAGAATATGGTCTTAAAGGGTACCTAATTATTAATTAATCAACTAATTAAGGAATCAATTATATATATATATATATATATATTTATTCATTTGATAGTAAATATCTATAAACGCCTTTTTTAAAATAAATGATTTATGTTCAAATAATATTAAATTTTCATTTTTTAAATATTTATTGATACTTGATTTTATGCAATGCATCTTATAAATTAAAATGCTTTTTTATTTACGTGTAATATTCCTAAGGGTAAGTTCGTTATTTTCTTAAGATTTTTAATAAATAGCTAATATGGCTAATAAACAACTGAAAAATATAGTCTCATAGGGTACCTTATATTGATATTTACATTAAATAACAGCGATTTAAGTGTATTTGTTTATCAATTTCACTAGTTGCACGATGTATGATTGACCACGGGTGTAAATATTGATTGGTTTCAGGTATAATTGTATGTGTAAATATAACAGCTGAGTTAACCGTTATCAGTGTCACACAACGTCGACACCCACACTTTAACTATTTCTTTTATCGTAACCTCTGTGTGTGTAAGTTATCAAGCAGTATCCCTTATCACTCGGATACAACGGTTTGTAAATACAAAGCATTTGTATTTTATGGAAATTCCCCTAACGAGTGTGTTGCTATCGAAAATAAAATGACTCCTGGATAAATTATATGATGTCATTTAATGGTGCAAACGGGAATTTATTCATTGAATTCGACAATCAACAAAATATTATATAAGATATTACGATGTGTTTACAAAATAATTCTGCCATGTAAATAAAACACCCTCTTATCTATACGAGATAAACCGTATCTGTGTTTTTTCAGCATTTGTTGCTATAATATTTTAGTATTTCTAGGATAATATTATGATTTGTAAAAAAAATATGAAAATATGCAGGTTATCGCGATTCACGGGCCAATGAAAATATTTCCCCCTTATCGCAATTATTGGAAATCCTATGCAAGACTGAGGAAATAATATTATAAAATATATGTTGTTATCGGACACGAGCGCCGCATACTATGCCAATAATTAAGAAATTAGGATAGTCAACAATTTATCTACATAAATAAAATAGAATGCAGTTTAACTTGAAGGTGCAGTGCGATAAAGTGCGTCAACAGGATACGTTCACTTTATTTATAGCTTAACTGCTACTGATAACACTGTCAGTTTTATACATAAATAAAATAAAATTTAATGCTGTAATAGCCACAAATTAAAAAAAATAAGTTAGGCCACTTTCAGTCGTAGCAATGCCTTAGATTATATAAGTTGTAGTAAGAATAGAAACCACCCCCTATGACTGAGGCTTTAAAAATAAATGTAACCCACCCCATGTTGAATGGGTCTGCCTGTGTTATTTTTATTTAAATAGTTAAAAATGACATTTAGTGACATAATTAAGGGTAATTTTAATTAACATTTTCAATCTGTTAATGTTCTGTTTGGCTTTTTAATAGGAAGGTTCTATTTTGATTTCATTTTTCATCAGAAGAAGTTTGATTTTTCAAGCAAAATTATAAATAAAATAATTTACCAACAATTTACGACAACACTCATCATAATATTTAAAATACGAGTCTCCCGATAAATACTATTTTTTGAGATTGTAATTTTTTATGCATTATTAAATATATCTTATATTATTATATTATCATTAAATCATCCGTTTCGAGATTTAAGATATGCCAACCATATACGTTCAATTATAACGTGTATGACAATTCTAAAGAAAATTTGGTGATTTATGATAAAAGTGGCATATCTCAATTTTTTTAATAGTTTAGGAAACTAGGATTTATTTCGATTGAAACTAATCAATATATATATATATATATATATATATATATATATATATATATATATATATATATATATATATATATATATAATAAAATTTGTTTATGTTAATAGCATAATCGTGAAGGAAACATGTGCGTATAAATTTGAAAATCAACGAGTTATCAATAGATTTTAATGAACTTTAATTTGTTATTATTTTGGGAAGTCTTCAATGAAATATTCAATGTGTCTATATTTGAATAGATGGAGTTGTTCCCACGTAGTATTTTTGCGTCACCATTGTCAACATTTGTCATGGGGTCATGGCGACATTGTCATACAATATGACGATAACGTGTTGTTGCGTTTCCATACACGACTCGTTAGCGTGATGATACAATATATTGTACAATTATTATTATTTTATAATATGAGATTTTTTAATGAAGTGCACGTGTACGAAAACATAAAATATACTTCGAAAACAAGATTAGGTACTTATCTAGCGAGCGAATAAAAATACACTTACGGTGATGAATTATATACATTTTGAAACTATTTAAGCAGAATGGAACTCCGTCAAAGTGTTTCAAAATATTTAATCTATTAGACGAAAGCTTATTTCATCGAGATGTTTTATTCAATACTAATGACAACTTAAAATAATTAAATATAAGGAATGGTACATTAAATATAACACAACCACACCTTCATTAATGGTCGGCTAGTTAATTTTTTCAATTTTTAATTATGATTTTAAAAAGATTGAGAATCTTACGTTTTTACTTATTAGGTGATTGACCGCCTGATTTGTATTTGTAAACAATGTACGGTGTAGCGTAATTTCAACCAAAATGCATTATGAACATTGAAAGTAAATAAAAATACCTTGTTGACGTATTCGAACTTGAACTAATGCGATGAAATCATAGTAAGTTATTTTAATCATTAAAAAAAACCGATAATCAAGCTGTCATAATAAATTATTTTATTATTAATAAAATAATTATACAAAAAAATACTTAGTATATTTTTTTTATAATCGTACTGACATTACATAATGGAGATAAAAATATTTTAGTTTCAATTAAAAACAAGTTGTTTGTGACAATGAGAAGAACATATATATTATTAATAGATGCCCTAGGACCTTTTTTACAAATTTGTTTTTTTAAGATGTTACAACGTATTGTCTGTTAACCATTACTAGTTACATAGGTCACCGACTTGATAGTCAGTATTTACCTTACAATACAGGATATCAGAGTAAACCTGGACCAAGATGGTCGATCGGAATTTTATTAATATTATTCCCGATCTTCCAGTCGTAATAACCGATCAAATCATTTTTTTTTACTTGAGCGGGATTTGAACCCATGTCCACAGTATTTGTAGCCACGCAAATTATCCCCTGAGATATTAAAAAATCATAAAAAATATATAGTTTAAGGAAGGTTTAGTTAAATTCTAATCTTTAAAACTGATGATGATTTTTTTCCTTCTATTCCTTTTTTCGGTTGACATTAATCTTATTCAAATTAATACCTATCCCTTTCAATACTCTTGGATGGTATTATATTATTTGCATATTGAAGTTTTTTTATTTTATTATATAAGTAAGGTGTGGAAATCGTTTATTTGTTCATCTTGTGTAAATCCATGTTTCTATATTTACTCAATGAATATTTTCCACACACGGTTGAAATCCACTTGACATTGGCGTGTGTATTTTCATAATAAAACATCAATACACACAAAACGAAAAGGTCAGCGAATATTTTCACCGCTGAGGTATTTAATAATTATTATTTAAAGAATGGTTATCTAATCTAATCACACCTGGATGATATTGTTATCAAGTAGCATTTGGTTGTGGCGTGATGGAAAGTCAGTCATGGTGTATTTATCTCTTACACGAGTCACAATAATATTTAATTTTATCAGACTAACGACATTATAAAGAACTGTTCTTTGCACCTGGCAACATAATAATATATTTACAAAAATGCTCATACGACAACATGATAACATGGCTATCTGATAATTCCGTCTCGTGACGCTCAATCTACTGAAATATTAACACCAATCTCAAAATAACTCCGTCTAGTAACGATAAATAGTATTTAAATAATTTTACTTCAATCGATATATTAGCAAGCCATATAACTGTATATATATCAAGATAGCGGACCAAGTAGATGAGTCTGAGTCCGCCATCTTGATATTTAAACAACCAGTCGTGTGTCCTGCTATTATGTATATCGGTAGTATTAGTATAGGATTTTTAAATTTTAAATAGTTTGAATAATACAAAACATCTTATGAATTAGAATTAAGTGTACAGAGTAAATAAATCTTTTTACTTATATCTAATATGAGAATTTTAATAATTTACCTAATATTAAATAATAAAAAATATGGGGAAAAAATAAAAACCCATTTACGGTGATATTGCGCCAATCCACCTAATTTATATTATTTTAGTATTGAATAAATTTAACAATTTTCAGATTTTAAGGTGACAATTGAGTTAGATACAAAATAGCAAATAACTAGATAAAAAATAAAATGACAGTAGTTACGTAAAACCAAATTAGAATAAAATTACATTAGGAAAACTAGAAAAATTTACGATAAAAAATTATATACACCAATTTTTATTTCAGATTCACTCTTTCAGAAAATACATAAAAGTAATAGGCAAATTTTAAACTTGTATTAAAGAATACATTTTATAATAACAATTTATCGTTTTATAATAATAAATTTTATTGCTTATTTTCAAACTTGCATTTAATCTGATGTATGAATATAAATTTTTAATGGACGAACTTAATAAAATTGCACTGTGTTGAGAATATCGCTTAGTCGACATATAATTTTTTATCGCTTGAAGTGAAATGCGATTATAAAAATCACAGATAATATCGATATCGTAACAATCAATATGGCGTGATGATAATAAGAGTTTATTTGATCATAATGTATTGACGTCATTATTTGTGATGATACGTTTTTTCTGCAGTTACGTGATTCAAGTCACGAGTATTGTCAACTTGATTCAGATATTTGCTAATATCTCTATCGCGTGTTACAAGGAATGTGGATACAAGATCATTAAGATATTTATATTATACAAAAAAAATAATACATCTTGTTCAATTATAGATAAATCATATTATTTAAGGCCAGGTTATTTGCTGAGATCAGAGTATTACAATAATAAAACGCCTTAATATTTTTTCAATGGCTTTGAAAACTGAAGGCTTGATTCATCACAGAGTAAATTACAATAAAATAAAAATTTATTTTCTCCAGCATGTCCCAAAAATCACTATTTGTAAAGGAATACCGAAGCATTAAATTATGGGCCTTAAATATTTATTTATTTTACATTACCGAGGATCCCAAGTCGCCGTGAAAATATAGTGAACAGATAATTTATTTATTTACGCTCCGATGAGATTTTTTATTTTAGAAAGGGTCATTTTTGAGAGGTTTTTTTTATACACAACAACGTGTTAATTGTCTGTCGGTGATCTTAACTATTGTTAGTTACACAGGTCACCGACAGAGCGGCTCTGCCCGACGAATAATCGCCTCAGTATTTACCTTACAATCCAGGAAATCAGAGTAAACCTGGATCGAGACGATCGATCGGGATTTTATTAATATTATTCCCGATCTCCCAGTCGTAATAACCGATCAAATCAATTTAAAAATTCTTGACTTGAGTGGGATTTGAACCCATGACCAGAGTATTTGTAGCCACGCTTCTTATCCCCTGAGCTATTACGCTGGTTATAATAGTGATATAATAGTATGTAAGTGAGTCGTGTGTGCACAAATAGACTAGAGCTTGGTATAATTGGTGTACACGCATACGCACCACATGGACACACTCTCATTACACTAATATATTGAATAAGGCCCTATAATATAAATTAACCCATCGTTTGATTTTTTTGATTGTTGACTTATCAGAGAATGTTAACTATAGAAAAACAGATTTCCTTAAAAATATTTCAATCGACTGTAGTAATTCAAAAATACAAAATCTAACGCTTAAATTACGGTGAATAACGAATCACTTATTTAAAAAAAAATCAACAGTAAATTGTAAATAATATATATATACCTAAATCTTCTGTGGTTTTCAATAATTTTTATATTTAAATATTAAAATAATGATCCTCATGTCAGAATAATTAAAAAAGACCATGTTTGTAAGCTTAATTCCACACTTATTAATTAATTGTTCTGACTGAGAAATTGTAAAATAAAACCTAAAGATTCTTTATAAGCTCCCATGTATTATTATACCCACAATTTTAATTTTAAAAGTATTATTGAATTAAAAACTACATCATATTTAAGGTCATTTGTCATTTCAACAATTAGGTCATCGGGGAGACAAAACTTGACAGTGATTTCTATCAGAGGAAGTTCGAATTGTCAAAATGTGGGTCGCTTGTCTGTCACAGTTTGCTTCCACTTCAAGTCTAATTGACTAAATTATAATACTATTATACAATAGCTGAATGTTTTCTGAAAATAGCCTAGAAACTAATTGAAAATTGTATGCATTGAAAGATCAATAAGAATCCTAACTAATTAATTAATTAATACAATGTGCATATTTTATTTTTCACACATTCTCAACTAAACAAAGTGGACTGAGTAAGTGGGTATTGTGTCTGGACATATATATATATATATATATATATATATTATTATTAAGTTATATATAGTATATATATATATATATATAAAGAGAGAAAGAGTTATATATATATATATATATATATATATATATATAGTTATATATATATATATATATATATATAAATAACCGATGAATCATTGTTGTTATTAATATTGAAAAATGTATATTGTGTACCTACTAGACAGTAGAGTGCAAAGTTTTTGCGGTTGTCCATATAAATACGACGCACCAGCATAATAAAACAGCACTATCTAAGTTTTATAGCATTACACCTCATAATTATATACTTTCTTTGATTTATGTCATTGTTTATCCTTTTGCGTGTTTGTTTATTGTATCAAAAGAGACCGATGCTCCAGTTGAAGTGTTCAATCTAAACAACTTGCCGACTTGAAAACACAAACATGTTACGTCTCGTAAATGTGATTAATTGGGTCGTCTTCGTTATTGTTTTGGTTTGTTCGCTGTTTGTATTTGCATTCTTGAATTATTGATGATAAACCTTATCGTGTGCGCTTGTGTATGTGATCAGAATTTGCCACGTTCTTGATTATTCATATGAGGAAAAAGATAATACTAAAAATATATTCGAATGAGGAGCCAGTTTCATTATTTTATGCTCGCCTCGACTATCAGCCGAAATAGCTCAGTTGGGAGAGCGTTAGACTGAAGATCTAAAGGTCCCTGGTTCGATCCCTGGTTTCGGCAATTTTTTTTTTAATAAAACTCCTTTCAATTTAATAAAATAAGAATAATTTAACATTGAAATCATTGAAGCGATCAATTAAGGATTTTTAAATGAATAAAATTTGTATTGAATGAGTGGAAGTTGCTGGTGCGGGAAGCCTTAGTTCATCACAGAACTGGAGTGCTTATGATGATGAAAATATGTAGTGAAATAAAATAATTTATTATACATTTATTTCGTTATTAAATATCATTTGCATACAATTTTTTGATACATTATGATTAGATGTTACAATATTAAGTTTATAAGTCTTTTACTTATTTTAATACGGAGTACAATCAATTGATAATTGAAATAATTA
>JAGTTH010003683.1:0-69781 GCA_022606485.1 Agraylea sexmaculata | reverse complement strand
AAGCATGTTTATAATTGAAATTAAAATATTACAAAATATAAGCATATTATAAATACATTTTTTGACACCTCTAAAACCTTATTGTTAAGGATTATTTTACTAAATCAAGTTGTAAATGGACAGATCGCCAGATAAATTTCCTAAAATCATAGACATTTAAAAAAAATATCATAAAATGAAATGACATATTGAAAAAATATAAAAATATGATGTGTTATATCCACTATTAAATAACTGTATCAAAAAACTCATTAAATGAATGTGTTCATAAAATATTCCAGTAATAGGGGTTTTTCTTTTACATTATGTAACTCGCCATTAAGACTTGTCCATTGAAAGTGTGATTTTTGCCACCATGTAGCCATGGATTTGATCCTAGTATTATGAAAGTAGAAAAGAGTACCGATTGAATATAATGAGGGGAAGAAAATCCCACTGACAAACATATTTTGCTTGAATAGAGTCTCGCATGGTGCTTTGTGACGCAAAATAAGCCGACATCAAGAAATATCTTATCATATATTCAACTGTGAATTCTTATTTTGTAGGGTGTTACATATCCAGCATGTCACGGCATATGGAGATTTTGGGCACCACCCATGGAACGTTCCCGATTAGCAACATTGGCTTTTTGTGGATCATATGCAGGAGTTGTGTTGGGAATGCCATTATCCGGTATTTTGACTGGCTGGATCAGCTGGCAAGCTCCATTCTACTTCTATGGGGTTGCTGGACTCATATGGTAAGATGTTATCATATTTATTATGAATTTGATTAAATAAATTGAAGACTTAGGCGGAAAATCAATTTTTTCAAGAGAGGCTAAAAATATCATTATCTTTATATAGAAATGTATTGAAAAGTGACGTGACGTATGTTCTTTAATTGTTAATTATTGAATCTATGAAATAAAATCATTTGAAATTTTGCTGTTTTTCCAATACAGTATTTAATTTTTCAACATCAAAATCAATTCTATTCAAATAAATTCAGTCAATTAAACGAAATGCATTTAAATAAATTGATATACAATTTGGATATTATATGAGGTATAATCATTTTTATTTCGGATGAATATTAAATGACAGCAGCTTATTATTAGATATGGTGAGCTGAACTCTAAAATTATTTCATTAATTTATCATTCAAAATGTAGGCGGAAAATTATCAAGTCTACTCTAAACAAGGCTTTTAAACAGCCTATTTCAAAAAAAAGGTAAGAGTGTAAATAAACGTGCCGCAATATACTAGGCCAACTCTTAAAGGCATTAAATTACCTCTTACAAAGAACTCCATTCAAAAATAGATAATTAATTAAAGTTACAAAACTTTTAACTGGGAATATTTCCAGTAAATCGATTAAATATTTTCCAATATAATAAATTATTTTCTTATGAAGTATCCTTATTGTTAGTAAATAAATCATTAACTCATCTTCAATTATATTAATTTTAATAAACTGGGGTGTTCTTGTTCGCAAACTAGATATTAAATTAGATTTAAAAGCCAAGTTCCCTAATGTGCAAACTTCTATCACCCTTTCAGTACGTCACGTGCCACTTAAATGATGGATTATCTAATAATAATGTTACTGTAATTATCTCGTTCCTTAGGTATCTTTTCTGGCTCTGGTTGTCTTTTGAAAAACCCTGCAAACATCCCACTATTTCAGCTAGGGAATTAAATTACATCGAACAATCACTGGGAACTAGTACTCAAGTAGCCATGCCTACATTCGCGACTACGCCATGGAGAGATTTCATGACCTCTATGCCTGTCTACGCCATTATCGTAGCCAATTTCTGTCGTTCCTGGAACTTCTATCTACTGGTTCTTTTCCAGGCTTCCTACCTTCAAAGCACGTTCAATTTCCAGATCGAAGAGGTATTTTCTACAATAATTATAATTGAAATCATCAACTGATTTTCGCATTTCCAATTAGACTGGCATAGTGGGGGCACTTCCACATTTACTCATGACAATCATAGTACCACTGGGTGGTCTTTTGGCCGATTATGTAAGAAGAACTGGTTTGCTATCAACAACTAATGTGAGGAAAGTTTTCAATTGTGGAGGTTTTGGTTTAGAGGCTGTATTCTTCTTGGTTGTTGCTTATTCACAGACTGCGGTTTGTATATTAATATATTTATAGAGCTGTTAAATGAAAATTTACTTCGGTCTTCTTGATTACATATTTAAAATTTATCGTATTTTAAATCCAAATCTAGTTGTCTGATAACTGAGAGTGATTGTTTTTAAATAAAATTGGCAAAAATATTTAAATGGATTCTTGAAAGTTTTCTAAAAAATATTTTGGAGTAGCGTTTCTTGTGTAAAAGCTATTACCACAATAAAGCAATTTAAAAAAATTTAGTTATCGTGTTTGCAGATTAATCCGTTGATATCTCTATGATGGCATCTCTACAACTAAAACTTTTCAGAAAACAAAACAAAAGCTCATGATCTAACATTTTTTCAAAGCTTACATATTGGCTAAAAAGTACCCAATCAAAAATATTTAAATACTTATTCTTTTAGTATCTGTATAATATATTTTGAAAATGTGACGTTTTTGAAATTCATGAAAATATTTTACATTAATGAACTCCTAACAAAATTGTTTAATTTATTTTTTTAATATCAGGAATATATATTAAAAAAAAATATCATAAGTTTCTAAAAGTCTTCCTTTGAAGGCTTCTTTAAAAACCAATTATAATTTTCTGATGATATTAATATAGGAATTATGAATTATATAAAAACGACGTGAAATTTGTAAGTAAATGCTTCTAAGAAAAAACTCTTTAAAGGTTTTTAAATATTGGATCTCGTTCATTTTATTTATAAACTCGTGCCTATTCTAAACTCTCAGTTGCCAGACTGCAAATTCCGAGAACTAAATGACGTAACTTTTCAAGGGGTAGCTCTTCGTCTCTTATATTTTATAACAATGTATTAATAAAAATGTTAAAATTACAGTTTGCTGCCACGACTGCTCTTACTTTTGGTGTAGCTTTTAGTGGTTTTGCCATATCTGGTTACAATGTCAACCATTTAGATATTGCCCCTCGTTATGCCAGTATACTTATGGGAATGTCCAACGGTATTGGCACTATAGCTGGTCTAATTTGCCCCATAGCTATCGATAACATCACCAGGCATAAGGTAAGAGAACATTTTATATATTTTATATGTGTTTAGTAATATGAAATGCATGAATAACATGAAATCGAGTAAGCTGAGTTGAGAGACTCATCATATTGGATAAGTTTGAAACGAGACAATGAGACGAGACTTCGGACCCCAACAATATAATAAATATGTTATATCATCAATGCTCATCTTTTTTTTTCAATAAATTGAATATAATATTATTAATGCATAAGATCACTTTAAAATGAAAGTATTTGGGGGGTTTTAATATCTCCATAGCAGGAAATATCCGTTGATATCTTGCGTATTTCATTCATAAAGTATTATGATCACGTAGGCAAGGATCACGCGTCACTGGACCCATCCTTCTATGACGTTCACACTGTTAAACGTACTACATCAATATTTTTATTAATTTATAATTGACAATAAATCACAAGTACACTCAACACAATATAACACTAAACATAGTTTTATAAAACATTTTCAAAAGTACGATTTGAAGTTCAATCGATCTCTGAATTATGGTATCAGTTTTATATTTATGTTTTAATACATATATTATAGGAACGGCCAAACAAAACGCGAAAAACAGTTCATTCAAATTGCGTGCGCACATGAGTTTCACATGTTTCCACACATTGACAGTTCGCCGCTGATGGATTTAACGTTCTGTTTGGCCAGGTATTAAAGCTGAAAAATCCAAGGGCTTTTGGCACAGTCATTGTTAAAGTCAAACAACAATATTTGCGGTTGGTTACGCGATTAGTCCTTTGAGGCGGTATTCAAATATAAGAGTGTGTTAATGAGTCGTGTGTGTAAGAATAGAGCTTTGTAGTATTGGCGTGAACGCATACGCACCGCACGTCTCCACTGTCATCACACTATTATATTGAATACGGCCATTAATTTCAGTTAAAAACAAGCCCTTGTCCATTTCAACGCAAAATATACAACAATATTTTTTATGCTCAGTCGTACAGTTTGATACATTTGCACTATCATTGAATTAATTCAGCAGTAGTGACTTTTGGGATGATAAATATTTAATTTCATGTAAAAGTAATTAAAATAATAATTTTACTGATAAAAATAGTTGACTAATTTTCGTTAAATAAATGATTTGTATGATGAAAATGATTAAATTCTTAATTATTTTTAAAAAAGTGAATAATTTTTAATATCGTCATTGTTTGATATAGTGCGTTTGACAGGGGCAACGACAGCGTGGTGAGAGGGTGGAAATGGTGTTTCAACGTTGTATGTCGCGAGATTGATGACTGGAAATGAGTTGGCCATTCATATCTGTCCCTTTACGCTTGCCTGAATAAGTTGTTTGCAGTCAGCCACTTTATAAACGACAAGGCTTTTGTGATGTGCCAACAACTGTCAAACAATCTACATTTATGGCTTCCGACTCTGTTCTCAAAAACGAGAAGTCCCACAACACAATCCATTCCATTGCTCAGCTTACCTTGCAGATTTAGTTTATCTGTGAGAGAAGAGTAATGAAATCACACTCATTTACCCTTTAAACTAAACAGAAAATGTGTCTGGATAGCATAAATAATTATAATAGTAGTGGAAGCCGTGGAAGCTATCATAGAAATTCATCAAATATATAAACTTCTCCTTTTTAAAACATCCTTGGTTTAATTAAATTATTTGTATATATAAAGCATTTCGAGTGTTTAAGAAACAGATATTAGTTTTATGTTTAGATGTTTATAAGGGGATCAAGAGGTATTCCTTTATATTGAATATAATAATTATGTTTTGACTACCTCATGTTTAATTTTATCATTTTCAATCAAAAGCTTTATTCATTCATTTGTTTTTATTATTAACTTTATTAAACCATATAATGATTTAAAACTATATCATGCACATGAACTCCAAAGCCATATGTGTTATGTCTGTATTTTTGACTTTTCAACAATCAAATAATTGATTTGCATACAGAAATTTTATCGGATTCTACGATTTTTCATATAGAATAATTTGATAAATGAGAGTGGATGCCAATTTATCTTAAGAACTCTGTCTGTTTAATAACAAAAAAATTGTAATTGCTAAATTTATGGTTTGAATTGTAGGATAGAGAAAGCTGGAAAACGGTGTTCATAATGGCAGCTACAATTCATTTCATCGGAATTACTTTCTATGGCCTATTCGCCTCCGGAGAGCTTCAACCATGGGCTGAACCCTCACTTGAAGAGCAAATGTCATGGGAAAATGGACCAAAAGTTGTGCCAAAGGATGACACACAGAAAGAAACAAACTTGGTGAGATACCAATTCATAGTAATTTCATATTATTTATACTGTGACGATATGAGAGTTTTTTTTTAAATTATTTTTAGGATGCAAGTCCAAGCTCACAAATGGTTACACAACAAGCTCCACCAAGCTATGGATCTGTACAACAACATGTTCCTGGTAATCCCTTCGCTTACCCAAACAATTACGTAGAAGAAGAACAAGTCCAGCCCCAAGCAAAAGACACCTATATGCATGGCACTGTTGATGATAGATCTTATTAAATAATTTATTAAAAGACCTTTAGAATTCAAGTATCAGACATGTCTCTCAAATTTAATTATATTATCCAAAGAAAATAATTTAACAATTCCTTTAACGTATGCACTCACATGACACAAATCTACATAGAGTCAAATTACTCATACTTTTTGTAGGTGAATATTTGTAACTCGTAAATTTATCAACAATAAATATATAAAAGAGATGTATGAGTGAATGATATTGTGTAAATATTCTAGCCATTTCAATTATTTTGAGTGATTTGTGATCATGACTGATATTTTGGACTACAAAAAAATATTCATTTGACAATATCTTTGAGTTTTATATTTTTGAGACCATTTATAAATATCATAAAGATGTTCGATTCTTTATTTCTATATTTATATACAATAATTTGGTGCTGAGAAAAAATATGAATTTAATTCATTTAATAGCCTAAAATCAGCATCCATAATGTATTTACTTATTTAGATCTATCTGGGAAGAGAATTATTGAAATTTATTATACACCTTCATAGTCATTGCATCATATCAAGCTTGTAGATTTATTTGTTACTAAAAGAGAGAAATATTATTATAATATTATGTATTGTAGAGGGAATGAATTGAATTAAATTTATGAATAGTATGAACGTTTCATATTGCTCCTATCAACGATTGAACTTCTATAACCTATATCTGTTTTCAATTGAATATTTTATCTAAAACATACATAACTATTTTCAAATTATGTGTATATTGTTGATCTTTTAGTACTATAGTTATATCTTTTGAAGATACCAAAGAAATATCTGTGTTAATAACAAAAAATCAAAAGGGATATTATTGCCGATAATCATTTTATTAATGAATGTGTTTGAAAAAATGTTTGCCTAGAATAATAATCATCAAATTATTCAATGTATATAACCGTAGTGGATTGTTTAATAATATATAAACTTTATATAGTGTAAGTGTTGTTAAAAATTACATTTTTAATGTTCATATTTACTGTACTTGTGCACGCTATATTCAGCACTAGCATCAGCACTTATATATATATGAAAAATAAACTTGCACCTTTTTTCTTTACATTCAAATCAAATTGACAACAGACTAGATTTTCAAATAATCTAAAATAAACTGAAGTTACATTTTTAAATTTGATTCATCGAAAAGAGGTGCGATGAAGATTTCAACTAAAGCACAAAAGCACTGCATTTTCGAGCACTTACAAATTTTATTGATTTTATGACCGATGCAATTATTTTTCAATGCACCTTTAAAATTTTGTTGTATTCAATATAATTCCACATAATTTAATTATATAAAAATTTACCACCTTTATTTGTACTCACTATGCACTTTACTTTTAGGTTTTTTGCACTATATATATGAATTACTATACACATGATCAATTCTCTGCACTTTTTCATTTTCTGCACTATCGCACTAAAGAAAGTAAGCACCGGTCAGCTTTTATATTATTTTAAAATTCAACGAAAATGTAGACGCTTACTCATGGCAAAAAGGGTACAAGATCCCCCTGCAATTGTTAATTGTGCACAAAAAAATATCTATTTATCTATATGATGATATAGAATTATACATAAGTAATAATTGTTCATAATTGTTAGTGAATATGTCAATTTAAATATTCATAAAGTATCGGTCATTTTCGTACTTGTTCTAATTTGTTGTCATTTATGTTATTATACAAATTATTATTTTGTTAGATCCTTAGAGGATCATTAGAAAGAATCATTCTTATTTTTTTGTTGTAGCTCATACTTCATATTTCATTAGTACATTTAAATTCACAAAAATATATATTTATCGTGTACATAATTTAATTAATAAACTTAATATAATTATTCAGTTAATATCGTATGGGGTGATCTCACTCTATAAGGCTGTGTCGACAATAAACGGATGCGTAGGTAAATTGCCACGCTGACTATGTAATAAATTATAGCGCTATAGTAAAATTACTAGCCTATATTTTAGCTTATTAAGTGTCAATATATTTTGGGTCAATGTGCAATTTCATATTAATTATAAAAAGAATGTATACAATTTCGTTATCAAATACATAATATTACAATGTACAGTTAATTCCAGATAATATTACTTTCCAAATATATTATTTTATTTTCAATTCCGTCATGAATTGATTTTCACCGTGCCAAAAAATTCTTTTAAGCTTTTGCTCCACAAAAAACTTGTTGTAAACCTTTATTTTGTCAGTTTAAAATTATCTTTTGTGATTATTTATAAGTGTTGAATATTGGAAATTATAATATTAAGAATATAAAACCTGTATATTACTATTGAAATTATTATTAGAGCTGATGTGTGTATCTAAGCACAATCAACAATTATTGTTTGGAAAGAGATTTTCGGTATTAATATGTTTAGCTGTTTTCTTTACAATATTTATTTTCATGGAATTTACATCTTTGAACTTTTATTTTTACTAATTTTGATAATTTGAATAACAGCTCTACTGTATTATAATATAAATTATGCATAAAAGACAGTTGGTCTTAAAATAGTATTCTTAGAGAAACAATATATGTGTGTAAAAAAATCATAGTACATTGTTGTGTTGTCTTGAATGAAGCGATAACAAGCTTACATTCGGATGTAATCAAAGTCAAACCTACAAAACGTTCAATATGGAATGAGTAGTTCGTGTTCATAAAAGAAACACTAAATGTTTTAAACATTTGTGTTCAGCTTGCACATTAGATTTTAAGTTGATTTTGAATTGCACCTGTTCCACACTTAAAAATCCTCTTTTGAATGCACTATTTCTTTATAAAAAGCACTCTTCTAGTTACTTTATATACACATAACTATTTCATTATGTTGCATTGCACTATTTATTAGTTTGGCTTCATAAATTGTTATTTGTATGATTGTGCACAGCGTTTTAAATACTATTAAATTATGTGTATATTTCACGAGATCTTATTACCCATTTATTACATCTTTTTCATTACATATTAAAAATTTGATCTTTATCAGCATGAATTTGATGAATAATAATAAAGTATTTGTAATCATATGTATGTATGTAGGAGTGAGTGTGTTTTTGTCAAGATTTTCAATGCAAATTGATTCAATTCATAATAATTAGTCAGTTTTGAACCACCTATTTACAAAAATATTGATGTTAAATAGATTTACAATTAAATAAATATGAATAATTCACCATTTCATTCAATGAGTGCATATAAAATCTTTCATCTTTTAAGTGATCATTGATGACGTGTATCAAGACATGTCGGAAAATATTGTAAATTTTTAGAGTGTCATTGAGGCTGTCATGTTTATATAATCCTACGAGTAGTTTTGTTAAAAAAATCAAACTTGAAACATTCGATGTCTCATTGTTTTAAAAACAAAGCATTTATATACATATATGTATACCCTAGATTGTTTTTTTCTTATTTTCATTCATGATTGTGGAAAATGTATAACTATAAACTGTATCAAAATAAATAAAGAAATTACATGCAATTATTAAAAGATATTTATATTTCAAATATCGACAAGTTTACAAACTAATACAGGGTAAACCTTGGCCATATCGGGGAAATAAGTCTTATACATATAATATAGTCTACATTATTTTTACATAATTTTTTTTATTATGATTCAGAATGGCAACTGCTAGTACATGGCATAATGAGGTACAAAATCATAGATTCATACAAATTTTCTTTTAACGATGGATATGTATACATATTGAGATATCAATATTTGTCATCAAAAACTTACTTTATCATCTCACAGAGCGCATTTGGTTTATATTTAAAATATATTTCGTTTTATATACAAGATTCTTTTAAATTAATTTATCATGATAAATCACAAATTTTTCAAGTCCTCATTGTGGAGCTCCTTCTTCTGCTTTGTCTTTGTTTGCCAGGAAAACCTTTGGCATATGGAGGTTTTGCATTTGTCGAAACATAATAAACACCTCTTGCTCTGAAATATTTGTAGAATTGAGGATTAGTATGAATTGTAGGCCATTTATAATAATTTATGTAATACTTACTCTTGGTTCACATGTTCACCCATTAAAATGTAATCGGTATCTTTTGGTTCACACCATCCTATCAAATATGATATTAAATTCGGACAAGGACCTGACCAAAAACCAGTAGGACTGTTTATAGATTCTATGAAATATGGTGTAACTTTGGTATGATCACAAGATAATGTTTCTAAAAATAAACAAAAAAATGAAGTTCTGAAATGTCAACATATTCTTTGGATTCGATTTATGGGTTTTTAAATACCAAATATAGTATCATGGGCACATCCAGGCTGACTGGTTCCTCCGTTGATGTAAAAATCAGCATGTCCATTTGGTCCCCATTGTCCTAATATTCCTGCACCCGTATGAAGTACATCTACAAAATGGGCGTCACTGGTATCTAGATCTCGGGATCTATTATTTCCCATATAAAACACAATTGTTGGATCCAATCCTGTAAAAAATAAATATCATTATAAACATTTATGATTTATTTCATCTTCAAAGTTCACCTGTGATTCTTCCAAGTTTTCCAATCAGCAAATGATTGGAAACCAGTCCAGCGATATGTGCTCCGACACTATATCCTATCAAATGTAACCGCTCCGGCTGAACTCCTTTTGGATGATATTGCAGGTATTCCACTAATTGAGCAATACATTGACTGCAAAACCGAGGAGCCCATCCTATCTAGAAGCAAACAAACATTGAGATTGAATATGAGAAATAGAAATGGAATTATTATTTACAAAGTTTTCTCACCTGACTTAAACAAGGTTCTTTTACAAGCGTACCATAATCTACAATAATTATATTATAATCTCCTCTAATAAAATAAGCCTTCCTCATATCAGTACTGGGAGAAAGATTTCTACCGCCACCGAATCCATGAATGACTATTTTCACCGGGTGCAATGGATTGAAATTTGATTTGTACAATGATTTAGGATTTGTAACATCAAGAAGTTCCCCGAATTCTTGTGTTTTTCTTAAATGTTTATATATTCGTAAGTATATAAATATTTTGCATTTTATTCAAGGTTTACTTACCGTGTGAATAAATAAAATTGTATCCGTGGATGTGGACATCGGTACGGTGGATCCACACAAGATGTAGTATTGAACAAATCTCTTACATTCTCCGGCCTCTTTGGTAAATCATTTTCTTGTGAATTAACAGCTGGAAAAATGTTTAAATCAAGTAAAGTGCTATTTCACTATTAATTTTGTGAAGAAACTTCATAAAAATAATTTCAATTAATAACACTTACAGTAAATGGCATTCAATATGCAACTTTCTATTAAATCAAGTTCTCTTTAACATCTCAAAATGATATGCATTGGTTTCATTCATGCAATAGCCGTTTAAAAAGAAAGTCTATAGATACTGTTTTTATATACTAAAGAAATTTAAATATTTTTTACTTGTCTAAAGTCTGTGTTTATTGGAATATATCTGGATTGTACAATATTTGAGGGTTTGTTTAATGAGTATTACAAGCGTTTGGTATTTCGTAATGTGAACAAACTTTTATTGAATGTGTACTCCTCATTGATTTGACGGACGACGATAAGGTGTTTAAAAAGTTTAAAATTATTTAAATATTCAGTCACATTTTGTGAGATATTAAAAAAAGACACAGTACACCTAGGATGTATTTTTTAGGAAAATATAAATAATAAAAAAACAGAATTCCTTAGAAATAATATTGAAGGAAACCTGTTTCTATCTACTATTGATGTTCATTACGTTGTTTAGTTTTAAATATAAATTTGTCTATTTTTTCTTGTAAAATGGTGAGTGATTTTGTTAACACACTGTAACACTTTCACCGAGTCTTCTCTCTTTCTCTGTTGTGCATAAGCGAAGTATTTCTGTATAACATAATATCCGAACAAAGCCTTAAAAATATTATTTAACATTTTAATTTCCACACTGAAAAAAATAGGTTATGTGTACTTATACCCAATATAATACGGGTGTATTATTATATTTCTTAAATAAATACCATGAGAATATTACATAAAGATTTTGTTACGTCGTGCATGTCAAATTTAGAATAACTAATAATCTCATTTATGACTAAGAAACTTTCTCGCATGATTATTGAAATGCGTTTTTTAGAACACGTCTGCTGTGAACTCATATTTTTCTTAATTAGTAAAAGAAATGTGAAAGGTGATGTTCATGTAAGGCATTTTATTTGGAAACAAACACATTAGACGAAATTTTAATTGAACTACGAAACTATAATATAAGATAAAAATCATTTGATAATATATTATACCATGTAACAAACTTTCAAAATACAAATTAACTTAACTATACGCTAAAGCCATATTTAATCTTCGTGTACGAATTTTTATATTAACGTATGACAATGTCATGAAAATAATTGTACCATTTAACTATTCCTAAGCAATCAAATCCTCAATTTTCTATAATATTCTCGTTATTCACCCACGCAAAACTAAGCGTATCATATATTGCATAACCTTAACGCATGAACAAATATAATAGTTATTTTAAAAAGCATATAATTTATAAGCCAAAGCCCAGTTTCCTTTGTTTTCATATTAAATAAGTTTCTAATAAAAAAACACAAGACTAAACACGCGATCTAAAACGTTCGATTTCAAATAAGTGAAAAACTTTCAATCGTTGCACAAAACATTGTATTCAATACTGGAAATGAAATTTATTTTTTAGAAAAAATCTGCAGAGAAGATAAATTTATAAAAAAAAACACAATAGGACAAACAACTTTTACGTCTTTGCAAACAAGATTTTTATACAAATTTGTTACTACTTCAATAGTTCAAAAGGTCGGCAATACACGTTTTGACGTTAAAAATTATGATTTCTAAATAAATAAGCTGAGATTCGAAATTTGTTATTAGTTTCGTGAATATTCAACCTTGATAGGTTCTTTATTTTTTTATTACATATAATATATTATTAGCTATATATAATATATTGTTTAATTTTAAATCTCGAAATGAATACACTCATATTTTTAATATTGCTTTGGCTTGTAAATTAATAATTAATAAAAAATAATATTACACTATACAGGCACTACTTATTTATTTATTATGTTTATAGAGCAAATATGAGAGCGAGATTACTCACAAACGGCCATGATTGGTTACACCCCAAAACATTATTATAATATTGTTATAGTCACTCTACGTATAGATATCTACAGTTTGAAATTTTCTCTAAAAAAATAAAATAAAATAGTAGCTGATGATTATACCTAAAGTATAAAGCTATGTATATAATGACAAATGGGGGTAAATAACCCACAAAGTTCCCCATTTTCATTTTGAATTAATGTTGCTTTATTTCATAGATATGTACAACTTTATAAATCAATAAAAAATTTAGGAATTTGGCGTAATTCTAAGTCTAGCCATGGATATTTGTTTAATAAATACTGATAGCTTTTGTCAATATCGATAGTGCGATTTTGGTCACTATTTAATTGTGTGTGTGTGTGTGTGTGTGTGTGTGTGTTTATATATAAATGCACTAATACACTCACAAACAACCACGACTAAACTAACGCCACCATACTTATTGCGTGTAGGTTCATATTTTAGGCCACCCTTTAGAAATGATGTTATTAGCTTACCTATGAATAATAGTAGTAGTATGAGGGCAGCATTGGTTAGCCTGTTTAATAGTGATGAGTTGAATGACACTTTTTCCATGTTATTGTAGATGATAAATAAATAACAATAACAATAACAATATCATGGAGCACACGCACTCGGCGTCCACTCGCCTCAAGAGACCGTCACCGACTGAACCGTAGAAAGTGAGACTCGATCATCAAGTATTTACATTATCTTCAAAATCATCACACGGATTAAATATTAACCACATATTATCATGACTTAACACATATCACGCAATACATCTTATATTATCAAATATGCATCATCAAGGTTTCAGGTAATACCTATAATATATTGAGATGCACCATGACCTAGTCAAACCATATATTCAGGTTTATAAAATAAACCTGCCTAACAAACACCATATAAATAAAATAACCATACAGATGGAAGGTAGAATAATTTATAATAAAATTATAATTGCACAGTTCAGATGTACTTTAACACCTTGACTGCTGATTACACCAATTGGCAGTCATAAAAAAATTTTCACAATAGAAAGAGGCGTTGCAAAGTTGCAAAAAATACATACGAATGTTTTGAGATACGACGAATAATATTTGAGAATTTCTACCTCGTCATACGACGAAAATTTGAGATACGAATTTTAATGCGCGATAATTTTATAGATGATCGCTTATAAGGTCACTACTAGAATTTCGCGCCAGAATTGTGTATGTGTAAAGATCAATTAATAATCAATAAATATTTATTGGGTGCGTTATTACTTTAACCTCAAATTATCCACCTCCCAATTATCCATTGCCGATTTTACAAAATGTACATAAACTTTTTTTTATTCAAAACACGTGGTACATTAAGAAAACCTTTTTTTTGCTAGGGTTTTTTGAGGGGCTGGAACGGATTAATGGCAGTTTGTATGGGAAAAATTGCTTTGAGATACGATTGTTTTGACATACAACGATGATCCCGGAACGAATTAAATTCATATCTCGAGGTATCACCGTATTATAATTATTATTTAGTACCCTCTCTTTAAAGGTAATTAAGATTTTCAATTATATTGCAATTCAGATTTCATGGCAATTTTTTTTTAAATTATTTTGTGTGTATATAATTGTTTCTCACCCTTATATTTGATATTTTGAGCTATGTACTCAAATTTTATATTGTTGTTTTATTTTCCAAAATATTTGAAAAAATTCTACTGCGCAACATGAAACCAATACTTTTTCAAGAACACATGATCCCTGATCATCAATTCGGTTTCAGAGAAGCGCACTCGACAATTGAACAAGTACATCGAGTTGTGACGATCATAGATCGCTCCATACAAGAAAAAAACTACTGTTCAGCAGCATTCTTAGATATCAGTCAAGCTTTTGACAAAGTCTGGCACCCAGGCCTGCTTTATAAAATCAAAGGAAAACTGCCCAAAACATGTATGATATTATCAAATCGTACTTGACCGATAGACAGTTTTTTGTTAAATATAACAACGAAACTTCAAATCTTAATACCATAAGATCTGGAGTACCGCAAGGGAGTGTACTAGGTCCTGTACTGTATCTAATATATACAAACGATCTCCCCAAAACCGACAACACAACACTGGCTACATACGCTGACGATACCGTCATACTCGCTTCGGACAAAGATCCAACAGCTGCCTCACAATTCCTCCAGAAACACCTTGACGCAATACAGAAATGGCTTGAAGTATGGAGAATTAAAGTAAATCAAACCAAATCGACACACGTGACATTCATAAACAAAAAACAGACATGTCCACCAGTGAAAATTGGTGGGAAAAATATTCCACAAGAAGACTCGGCTAAATACCTCGGTATACACCTTGACAGAAGCCTAACATGGCAAAAACACATTAAGACAAAGAGACTTCAAATGGAACATAAAAAAGACAAATTTACTGGTTGATTGGCAGACATTCCCAACTCACACTTACAAACAAGCTATTGCTGTATAAAGCAATAATCAAACCCATTTTGACATATGGATGTCAACTGTGGGGGACAGCTAAGGATACTCATATCAGCAGTATCGACAGGTTACAAAACAAGACCCTGAGAGCAATTTTAAATGCTCCATGGTATGTACCCAACTGGGTCCTATTACAGGACTCTAAAACAATGACAGTACGCGAAGAATTGAAAAATTCAGCGAAACGTACCAAAGTAGATTAAAAAGTCACCCGAACGTACTAGCGAGGGATCTATTGACCGTAGATTACGCAAGACGTCTACAAAAATACAGACAACTTGACTTGCCAGCAAGATTCAAGGACTGACAATGGTGTTTACTTGATAAACAAGTATGAACACTTGAACACTTATAACCTAAACACAACGCCGGGATTGAGTCGTCACTGGACAACCAACCCTCAAGACAATGTGACAACAGACGACGAGTAAGATGTCTTTAGACAGGGTACTCAAAAATATAAATAAAAAAAAAAAAAAAAATATTGTTGTTTTTCTCCTATTTAAATAAATTAGGTATACTAGAATCATCAGGAGTCGACGATATTTTCGACCTCATTTTATATTAAGTTTTATTGTAAAAACCTATATATTCTCTTAACTTATTACAATTACATGAAGTTGTAAATTTTATGAAACAATACAAATATTTTTTTTATTACAAACATTTTTCTTATCAAATCTTGCGTGAATTTTAGTCATCCTATAGTTTTACAAGGTGACTAACAGAACGGCTCTTTAATAACTTTACAATCCAGAAAATTGAAGTAAACCTGAATGTGGACAAACGATGAGGATTTTATTACTATCAGATATTATATTTTTTTTATTTATAGGGTTTTTCAAAAACAACGAACCGATTTCTTTAACGACGTTTTGCTTCAGTTACCAAGCATTGTTGTTGAATGAGTCAGTGAAAGAAGAGTTTCAAATAACTATCATACTACTATTTTGGTTACGTCGTTTTTTTCTAAAAATTTAATTTTAACTGATGAAGCAAAAAATAAGTCATACAAATTTACTAATGGTGAAGTGTAAAACCAGTTAAAGAGAAATAATATAAATGTGTTTAAAAAGGATCCATTCCTAAGGGTGATTGTATTTTTAAATTAATATTTTTTATCGTCCTTCCATGAAGTTCGGCCATACAAAACAATATAAATGAACTAAAAAAATGTATTTCTTATATAATAGTTTAATATTGTTAGTATTGGACTTTATGAAGGTGACCAACTATTTTCATAAAAAAAGGAGGACAATCATTGAAACAATGTATGGATTGATTTTCATAGTATTGAATAGCTAATAAATAATATTTTGAAGGAAACCAACTAGGTAATAAAATAATTAGCAGATTTAAAATGAGGAGAATACGTGAAAAAAACCGATTTAAAAAAGACGGTTGGTTATCTTAACCTTATAATACATGTATACTTTATGTTTTATACAATAATTTATAGAACAATTCAATTGTGACATTTTGTAATGAGTTTGTTAACGATCTAAAAAACAGCGTGCTAAGATTTACGTAACCAATTAATTTAAGAAATATTTAAGATGAGTTAATTAAAAACTCACACATGCTTCTTTCATATGTAAAACTTTTTTTTGAATTTTTCTTTCAGAATGCGAATCGTGACGAAGTGTTAAAGTGTTTGAGGAATTCTATTGAAAAAACAAACGATGACACATATTTAGATTGTGTGATGAAATTCTTTTTGGCAAACTCAATGTGTTATTATCCTAAAAATTCTTTCAAAATCGCTCTCAAAAAAGGAATGTTGATATGAGAATATCTCCGATGATAATTTATCACCACGAGCATTTTGAAAGTTGACCAATCTGAATATTCAAATATGCGTAAATTAAAAATAAACTTGAATATCACACCACATGAATACAAAATTATAATTTTAAATATGTTAAAAACTGTCGTAATAAGTAACTATGGCAAAAGGTAATCGATTAATTATTTATACTTCGACAATCATTTTAATAGACGACCCAGATCTTTTGCATGTTGTTTTTAAGGTCGAATAAATGAATCGATTAAATTATATAAACTGCTTGGTAAAATTAGAATACTGCAAAAATATTTTAACTGGAATATGAATTAATGACACTTTTGAGAGTAATTGAAATAAATATCACAAATGTTCAATTTAATAAAAAAAAAATAGTTATGTATATGGTTTTTTAGATAAAAATTAAAAATGTACCTTCCGTGTTTCTTTAGTGATATAAAATATTAATAGAGGATTTTTTGTCAAATTATTGGTAATGAACTTGTTAGCCTTGATAATTGAATATATCATGACTGACAAAACGAAACCCAAGTATACATAGAATTAAATTCATCGTAATTTATTTGTTTAATAACAAACATGATCACAAGGCTGTATAAATATATATAAAAACCATGAGAAAACGATTTGTAGTATTTATTGTTGTCTTTTAAATACGAATACAATATTGTGCGTATTCGTGTTTATTGTTTCCAGGTCAATAATTTTATTTCGAAATGGGTTTATAAAAACTATTTTCTCACGACTGAGATTTTTTTTAAATACACCTTAAGCAACACCAAGCTATTAGTGTCTCTTTTAAATTCACTCACTCAATTTTTATGGCTAGGAATTTTATGTGATAATAATAAAAACAATTCTTTGTTATGTACCTGTCGATATTATTTTCACTAGTGGAATCTCTTGATAAACTAGTTTTGAACAAGCAAAATAACTGTCTCCTTTTCAACTCTCACTTTCATCGATAACCAATTTTAATTTTGATATAATAAATAAAATGAAGATATTGAACTTTTGATATATAAGTATTTTATACCTACATATGTACATTGAAAAATTTTGAAGCATGCAAGTATTATAAATTAGTTAAAAAGTATATTTAATCGAAAACAGTAGTTATTTCGTATAAAATTTAAAAGACTTAAAATTTATTCGCAAGGCATTTGATTTAATTATATTATATAAAAAGTTGTGCATGTATTATAATATATTTTACATTAAATTGGCAAAAAATGTGACCTTTGTTGCTTATTCGATTTAATTCTTCCATTTGAATATCTATAAAAATAACACTTACATATTTAATAAAAGTAGTATACCTTATTTATAAATTATTAATAACCTTTTAAAATAAATCGAATTCAGTAGAAAGTATTCATAAAAATCAAAATGTATTAAAGCGAAAAAATCCCGATTTTTTTTATATCTTGATTCACCAATCATCCAGAATTTTTTGGCATTAATATACTTAAATAATATTCTAATATTTTTCGATGGATTTATTTGTTTAAAAAAAATGCAGATTTAGATTGTGGATTTTATGATCAATTTAATTGATGGCAGGAAACAGAAAGTGAGATGATTAGAAATGAAGGGTCTAAGATAATATAACTTTCTTTATTTCTCAGAATTGAATTAAATACAATTATATATTGTGGCAGAAAATTTCGAATGTTTTTCCCTGAGGTCATTTTGATTATTATGAAATAATTTTAATACTGTACATTTAGCAAATTAGTTCTCCTTACTGTCGCCGCATTCAAAAACATCTTTTTTTTCCGAATCTGTTTCTCGTTCAATGTCAGTCTTATTAGTAGTTTCTTCATGACTACTACTAGTACTACTACTATTATTATCGGTATTTGTTGTCCTTGTTGTTGGAGTTTTGTCATCTTTTTGTTCTGAATGTTTACCACGAGCATATGGTGATTCAGTGTTTGTATCCAGGAAGAACAATCCTTCAGCCCTGTAATATAATAATTTAAAAAAATTATACACACACAATTTAAGCTTTAGTATTTAGTTGGAATTAAATGGTTTTTCCTTGATTAGCATAAAAATTAAAAAAACCTGTTTTACAATGCTTAAAAATCATTTGTTCTAATAATGAGTTGTTGGTTAAGGATTCTGTAGATTGTGTGAAAAGTACGCTGTGATTATTCACACTGTAAAACTTTAATATCATATTTATTATCAATCAAAGCCATTTGCAAAAAGTGAGTTTGCCTTTGAACAAGTCGAAAATAAGACTACATATTATATATCGAAAATTAGACTATGTAATAAAAAAATTATTACATAGGAATACCTACTAACTTTTATACGATAAAATATATGAAAATTGTATATACTATTTATTAATATTTGAATCTCATTTAAGAGGGTGAAAAACCAGTTTTCGATTGGTCAAAATTGTTGAACACTGCGCGGCTTACATTTTAATAATAATATTTTTTTAGTCTTAAAACATAATATTTAAGTGTGAGTGACTTCTGTAAGAAATTTTTGTTTTTAGGCACAATAACGTGTTAATTTTATTTTTACCTGTTCCTTTACTAGTTACAAAGGTAACCAACAGGGCGGCTCTGCCTGAATCACCTCAGTATTTACCTTATGATCCAGGAAATCAGAGTAAACCTAGAACTAGATGATTATTTCTGCTCCCCAGTCGTTATAAAAAATGTGTATATATCATAAAATCAATCGTTGCAGAGCTAATAAAATAATTCATCGTATCCACTTATTATTAAATTTAATTTATACATTGCGAAATAACAATAACGTCAATATAAATTGCTCTCCGATTAATAGATTTCTCTTATTCATATTCATAATTCAACAACATATTTTTTATTTCGCAAACTGTTAATAATCGCTAATATTTAAGTGTATTTTTCTGAGGTAATAATTAATGCACATGTTTTCACGGATGATCACCTGGAGAAATCTTTGTTCCCACCTGTCAAAGGATGTATCAGGTGGAAGTATTATACAATCGAAGTAGTAGGAAATGCTTGGTCGAGTGATCATAGTCTTCGTGCAATATCCTATCCAATATGTTCATTATGAAGACATAGTGACGTTGTATTGTATTGTATTGTATGGGAGTAATTGTATGGACGGTGTATTGTGAGGAAGTCGATTTCTATACGGAATGCGGACAGTCACTATAATCATTACGATAATGCGTACCTTAACAATATATCATTTAATATTTGAACATTTTCTCATTAATGTTACATTATTGATGGACCAAGAAGACAAGGTATCTGAACCAATAAATAAATAAAAAAATACTGTAAACAACATGTCTTTTATTCAACTTAAAATAATTAATTGTAAGGAATGGTTAATTAAATGTAACACAACCACACCTTCATTAATGGTCCAAGTCGATTAGTTAATTTTTTCAAGTTTTTACTTATTAGGTGATTGACCGCCTGATTTGAATTTGTATTATTATAAGCATACGTCATAGGATTCATGAAACAAGAATAGTACGTAAACAAGAACATGACCTCAAACGGCACACACGGTCAGCAACCTGAGACATTATGACAACATAGCGTTTTAAATTAGTTGTTGTTGATGAAATTACGGTCAGCGACCTTAGGCGTTATTACAACATAGTTGTTATTGTTTATTCATTTGAACTTGGCCTTGAAAATGAATTTTGTTTTTGTTATTCTATGATAACATCATATATATATTCACTCATTATAATAACTGAACATTTACAAACTGTCATAATAAATTATTATTATAAAATTATTTTTTTATACGAAAAGCAGCTTAGGCCCCTTTTGGTATATTTTTTAATGATTGTATTGACATTACAAATTTGCATATAATTTATTTTAAGCTCAACCAAAGATTGTATTTTTTTTATTATTTGAATTTAAAATAATTTATTAATTAGCTTGAAAGTCTTTGGTTTTTGGATAAGCCAGACCATGGTGTGCCAAAATATTTACAGCAATATCAAGACACAATAAAGTTTTAATTCATTGTCTGTGGGTAATCTTAACTATTACATACACTGGATACCGATAGGACGGTTCTGTCCGAATCTTTTCAGTATTTAGCTTATATTCCAGGAAATCAGAGTAAAGCTGGATCAAGACGATCTATCTGGATTTTATTAAAAATATTCCCAACCTCCCAGTCGTAATAACGGATGAAATATTATTTTTATTGGAGATTTGAACCCATGACCACAGAAATTGAAGCCACGCGCCTAATCCTAATGTATTTTTGGTGATGAGCTATTTTTCGGAAAACGGTTTTTTTAAATGCGGATTTAAAGCCTTATTGAAAGCGTCAATAAATTCTTCGTACTATTGTAGATATTTTTGATTAATAAATGAGACACTTTTAAATGTTTTTTAACTCATTCATATTGTATCGTTTTTGCTCAAATTAATAAATAAATACTGGTACGCCATCTTGTTTATGTGAAGTTTAGATCAATTTCGTTTTAAGCATTGTGGTGTGTAAACGCTCTAATTTACCAAACAGATACGAGACAATATTTATTTACAACGTAATAGGCAATTCAAAATGGTTGTAATATGTTATTAGTTATTTACACAAATAATATATTTATAATTCATTATTTATTTTACGTAATTTTAACAACATATTTGCAGCGAGTATGGAATCAATTTTCACCTCAACGAGAGTAAAATGTAATAAAAGCATACGAGCATTGAAGATTTATCATTCATGTAAAGCAGGACGTGTGAATTATTTTATCTGTTGAAAGAAGCCTTATATAAAATTATATATTTCGAAACATTCACCTGGGAAATGTTGAAAAGTGAAACTATAATACTGTCACGTTCTTTGTTTATAGTTCATACCTACCGGAGTTATGTAATATTTATTTGTAAAGTGTGACGATTAACCCTATTATAAAAAAAATACACGACTTACGTTTCTGGTGTATGAATTCCCATTAAAATTTCTTCAGTCTTCTCATTGAAATGACACTGTCCGATTTGGTACAAAATCCAAGAATCGCATTTTCTCCCATAAAAACCGACATTGGTATTGATTGACTCGCCATAATAAACAGGTGCCCTCCAATGACTGCAGCTACCTTCACCTTATTTTTACAGTGAAATAACTCATATTAAATTCTCAATAACACACGTAATCGTCTTATCTTACTCATGTTGTTTTTATTATTTTCACATCCAGGTTGGTGTTGGCCTCCGTTCACATAAAAATCGACATGTCCACAAGATTCTAATTTTCCTCGTCGCAAAGAGTTTGTGTGCATTATGTCGACAAATTTAGCATCACTTTTGTCTAATTTCTTTTTCGGGTCTATCGTTATGAAAAAAGGCATTGCTGGGTCTAAACCTGTAAATTTGTGTTGAAAAAATCAATTAATAAGTGAGCCATGCAATTTTTATTTCACCATAATCCTCTCTTATATGATTTCGTTATACATTTAATTTTTTCTGTCAGGATTTTTAAGAAGCAAATAATACAAAATATTCCTGAATAATCTGTGTATATGAATTTAACCCATAGTGTCAAGAAAAATATTAAAATAACAACAATACTATTTTGTTCAACAAAAATATATAAAATTTAATTTACCACAAATTTGTCAAAGATTTAAAAGTATGACTTATTTAAGCAGAAAATCTACTCCAAGGCGTCCCTTTGAGTAAGATCCTTCATTTTTATTCATATAAGTATTTATAGAGAATATTTCAAACTTTAAACAGGCGCAGGCAATAATTAACTAACCACAAATGGCTGTGATTGGTGATACTTTGACGTTATATTATGATTTTATCATTTTTCCGTGTTATATTTATCACAGCCGTTAGTAAGTTGTCTCGATTCTCAATATGTGTAAAGATTGGCATTTATTCTTTTAAAATATAAAACTAAAATTTTCACAAATTACAAAAGCTAATATCAAAACAATTTTTCAATCTGTTAAAAAATAGGTTATTTTTAATCAAAGAGTAAATATTATTATGACTTATTCTAATCAATTGTATTGCATATTTAAATTGTAAAAGTTTGTAGATCTATAATCAAAAAACGTTCCGAGTACAAATTTCTTTGGTAAAAATCAAAATGTATTTCATCTATCTATGTATTTCAAAATGTATAATTTTGAATAGAAAGTAGTAAATAAATATTGTTGAAACGCCAAATACTTTATTATACATCTTGTATTAATAACATGTATTCCAATATCGTGATAAAAACCCTTATAAATAAATTGCTATTTAATTTTGTATGAGATTTTAAAATGTATGTACTTATTTTCTACACAAAACTCTTATTTTATAATCTTACTTATATGACTAATTCATAAACAGATATATCAGAATAAAATCCCTGACTTAAAACAAAGGATGACTTTTAAATTTGGCCTAAGAAATTACATATACTTAACATCGCGACACAATTTCTCGGCTTGTAACTATCTGGGAACAGGTAATCAACTGCAGGTAAAACACGCGATACAAAAGATATTTCAATGACCTCGATACTCCGTCATTTATACTAGTTATTCATTGAAAGGCCTTTAATAGCATCTGGTAACTAAAAATAATCAAACTCGACACCGATTGGCGATAAGTAATTATTATAAGAACAAACCTAACATACGAATCAATTAATTGGTTTAAAAAAAATAGTTTTTCAGTAATTTATTTTTCTACAGTGGCGTAGCGTGAGTTTCTGTTTAGAACCCTAAATTTACCGCCTCCGCCTCTATTTTTTTAAAATAAATGTAAGAAAAATCATGTATTCTTAATAAACTTAAATGAACCAATTAACTTATTTCTATAGAAGGGTCAAGCAATTTTGTCTTCATATATTAGAACGACATCAACATTATCGCTAGAAGTAAGAACGTTTTAATTGATAAGGTTAGAGCAATAAGGGATGCCGCCAAAACAGTAGGATTAGTTATAAACGTTGAAAAAAGTCAGTATATGCATGTGACATCCAACTCGGAATTGGTAGCACATCGTAGCCTGAAGGTAGACAATGACCACTTTCAGCAGGTTGACTCCTTTTGTATATTTGGGAGCAGTGGTCACTAAGGAGGCTGGAAATAACCAGGACATCAACTCTCGCCTGCAAAGTGCTAATAGGGCGTATTTCGGCTTAGTACGCTTGCTCAGATCAAGATATCTAAGTAGAAGTACCAAGGTAGAATTATACAAGATGCTAATTAGGCCAGTACTAACCTACGGTGCAGAAACATGGATTATTACCAAGACTGAACAGGATAGGCTACTTAGTTTCGAGCGGAAGATTCTTAGAAGGATCTTGGGTCCTGTTCAGGAGGCACCGGGACTATTTAGAATTAGACGGAACGATGAGATTTACTCATTATATAAGAGCGTGAACGTAGTGCAGTTCATTAGGGCTTTAAAATTAGGTTGGGTTAAAGAGCAGGAGGGATAGTATCGGAAATACTATCCAGCAAGCCTGTGGGTAAGAGAAGGCAGGGTAGACCTAGGCTAAGGTGGGCGGACGAGTTTTATAAGGTAGTTAGGAGTTTAGGTATTAATAACTGGAGGACCATTAAGTGGAAGATGCTGGTGCGGGAAGCCTTGGTTCATCACTCAACTGGAGTGCTTATGATGATGATGATGATATTTTTATATAATACTATAGTTTATTTTTATGTACTTTTCATTTTTATTTTAAACCTTTTTTATTTTTGTATTGTATATAAAAAAACTCTTATGAGCGTTTGTGTACATTTTTTTACATATACGCGGGCTGTGGCCACCTGCAACACTATCATTTCTAAAATCCGACACGTTTGATCGATAATCTGTCGAAAATATCCGAAATGATCATGTGAATTGTTTGCATATTGACAAGTATATCAAGCAAGTTTTAATGAGCATAATAAGTTGAATACGATGTTAATGTTAATAGAAATATCTACAAGTGACAGATAAACAGTACGAGCGATAAAAGCGACCTTTAGTGATAAATTCATCTTTGTCTTCCATGTTTTTGATGTATTTTAAAGCAAGAAATTTACTCTACACATTCATAAAATGAGCCGTGCAGTTATGATTACACTAAATAAACACTAGATATATTTTTTCTCCAATATAAAAATAAATAAAATACCTGTTATTCTTGACAACATTCCACTCTGCAACCAATTGGATAGTTCTCCAGCAACTTGGGCTCCAAGACTGAAACCAATCACGTGAAAACTCTCCAAGGAAAAATTCCTCTTCATCACCAAATAATCAATCATTTGTGCTACACATTTTCCTACTAATGGCACATTTTCCGCAGCTGCAGGATAACAAGGTTCTCGAACCAAAGGATTGTAATCAACAGATATCACGTTGTATTCACCGTTTTCGAAATAAGCTGAAAAATATTTAATATATTCTCGGGTTTTTTTTTTAATTCATCGTTGATTACCTGGTCTGATTTCTGGATTGGGGGCATAATCCTTCCATCCTGTATATCCGTGGATCAGAATTATATTTTTTACATTCCGTACAAAAGGTGCAGATTCAAATGTAATCGGGGATTCCACTTTTATTTGGTAGGGTTTTTCTTGTGTTTGTCTGAAAAATTATCATTATAGTATATTATTTTAATGGTGAGCCGCCTTGTGGCCCAGTGGTTAGTGTAACGGATTCGTGAGTGAAGACTCCCGGGTTCGATTCACGGCACCGGAGTCACTTGGTAGATCTAGCTTAGCAAACTAGATCTTAAGTACTCATTGCTGTGTGGTGGCCTGGGAAACCATCTCTACTATATTCTCCCGTAAAGGCCAAGGTGGCCTGGCCAACCCCTTATAAAGGGACTCCCGTCAATAGGGAAGGCGTCACGATATTTTTTTATTTATTTTAATGGTAAGAATTAATTTCGAACAATGAACTTGTGTCACTTTTATCACATTCAGTGAAATGTTTCATTAAAATTTGACATAACAGGATTTTCATCAAAAAGCACAATGTCTCAAAATTAATGAAATTATTATTTTTAAGGGTGCCTTTTATAAGCAATATTTTTTTTATAGTATCAATCTTCAATTGGGTTGGGCATTTGAATTATTCGATAATTTTCACCGTCGCAAACAATAAAATATATAGTCACACTATTATTTTATTTATTATAATATAAGGAATAAAACATATTATGTATATATTAATTATAAATAACAACTATTGGGGATAATAAAAGGCTTTATTTGCCACTGAATTGAAATAAATAAATTAACCAGGGGGTTTGGAGAAGATATTTGAGTTCAAACTATTAAATTAAATTAAACTAAACCCAAAATCTTCAAGATTCAGAATTTGAGCACATGATTTTCCAATAAAAATAAATACCTTGTATACAACCAAAATGTAATATTTTCATTTGGACATTCAAGAGGGGGATAAACACAATTTGCAATCTGACAAGACACGTTTTTTACTATCAAAGCTAAAAGAAAAATCACGTTATTAATAAACTGCTAAATTCAAAAAAAGATATGTGTAAAAACAAACCGAGAATAATGATAATGAACTTCATTTTCATAATTCAACAAAAAAAAAACACTTTTATGTCAGTACAACGGAATCCATATTGATACACTTGAAATACAATAAGTATTTATCGACGGCGATTACAAATCAATTTGGTAAACCGGCGATTTTAAAACTTTTTTTAATTGTATTTAAAAACGACCGTATATTCGAGTGCTTTGTACGAACTAAAGCAATTTCACTTGTCGTGTATGGAAAAAAGATATCGCCAATTTAAAACGTGTCACATATTTTCGACGGTAAACCAAAACGTGAAATGGTTATAAATTAACTATTCTTATTTTGGAACAATCGAAAATGTAAACTGAAATATAAACACACTTTGGAAATAATTTATAAACCGGAAAATCTAGAATTGTATAAATAAATGTAATTACAAAAACAATCATATCGAGGTGGCAATTTTGTTATTGACTAATTCCCATATGATTTTTTGAAAAATATAAGTTAAATATTTATTTAATACAATTCCAATGGAAAATATTCCAATTTTAATTAGTATTATTTCACATTACGTTTAAAATTCTTCACATTTCATTATGATAATGGAATAATTATCTTATGATGTATGAGTGTAGGAAAATTGAGGTGTTTAAAAGTAAACCGGTCTAAGTGACAAATTTTTGTTTTTTATCAAAGTTTACTTTTCACTTTTACAAACATATTACGTTTTTGGCCAATATTAATTATCTATTTCAAATTTTAAAAAAATCACTTAAACCCGTTAGCCATTAACCGTCTGTATTATAATTATCGAATTCCTGTATATTATTTAATCTCATTTTATTATTTTTATCGACAATGCCGCTTGGTTGATATGACAATAATATTTTATCTAATTAATAACAATTTCAAAAATATCCTTAATTGATATTATAATTGATTTTTCAATTATTATCCTGTAAAATTTAATTTCCCAAACTAATTTTGCCGTGACTCGGCTATTATAATTTCGTGATCCATTAAATTTGTTAATGTGTTTATTTACTTTTATTTTGTCCATTTACAGCAGGGTTCAAAGATGATTAATACAATATATTCTTTATATAATATAAATTAAGCTGGAATTTCAAGCTTTTTCATAATTAGTATTCAATGAATATATTTTTTTTTCTAAATCATTACAAAAAATAGAATTTGTTTATTTTAAGCGATTAAAATTTAGACACACTCAAAAAAAAACTTTTCAATTAAATTTTTTAATTTTTTCATTCCCCTTATTCCACACAAAATTAAATATTCTATAATTGTTAATTTTATTTTATTTTAAATTAATGAAAATAAAGAGCTATCTGCCGATGGTATTTTAAAACTTTTATATCGATGAGTCCAAGTTTTTTATTTCTATAGATGTCGCTAATATTTATATGGATTAATTTTATTAAATAATATATTACGACAATATATTTATAAAACAGAGGTTGTAATTAAAATACACATAATTTGGAATTAAAATAGGTAAAATAATAAGTGAATGATATATACCGATGCTCACAACAAGAAACTATTAAAAAATGTAAATATGTTTAAAACAATAAACCACTGTGATTATTACAACTATTTTGCTTTTTATCTATGAGAAAAAAAAATATTAGTTTTATTATGACAACGATACAAAATAAAAAATACTAAAAATATGGGATCATTTCGGTACAAATCAGTATAATATTTAAGATTATTTAAAAATGAATTTTTTTGTAGTTTTCAATGGATATATAATAAAATTAGATACACAACAGTCTCATTAAACGAATTATTTACTAATCCAATCCAAATATGTAATAAATAACGTGCAATTTTCATGTTGACAATATAAATTTAACGCGCGGTCAACAATAAAAACCCGCACGCGGTCACTAAACGAAGTATTTTTTTAAAAATTGCATTGTTTAAGGTAAAATATGTTGTTTGTCAAAAGTGAATACTAGTAAAGGTATCTATTGTAAGTCGATAAGGACGAATTTCATGCCACACTGAGCAATTTACACCTGTACTTCAGGTACCTGCACCTTTCTAGTAATATAATATAAATATCAAAAGTATTTTGGTGATTTTTTTTTTTTCGAAAAAAATTAATATATGAGATTGTGTTATATTATTTATGTATAGTAGAAGTGTTTAGTTTATCGTTGTTTTTAATGTGTGTTTGTTGGTGATGGTTGGAAATTGTTTATCGATAAGCGTAGTTCAGGAATTCGCACGCATTTCTCGAGCGTATGCTAAAACCTTTGGAAGCTAATCAAAGAGTCTACGAGTGAGAGAGACAGCTGCGGAGGCTTTCGAGGTGGAAAGAGACGAAGGTCAAGGCTCCACGTGCGGGGGTGAAGGAGGTAAGGTGGCAAGACTAGAGGGGAGAGAGCAGGGGCTACGCCACCACATCAGATCAGTGTTCGGGTGATCGCTCTCCCGCTAACAACAGCTGGGAGATCGTGTATATCGAAACGTTACAAAACAACCGGGGATTTTTTTTTTGTAAAAAAAAACAAAAAATCAACAAAACAAAAGAAGGACTATTCTAAACCCTCGGTGTGTCGTATAAGTTGTATCGCGTGTATTTATATTTGAAAACAATCGGTTCCGCGCGCGTATAACCGATTAATTTCACTGAATTATATATTAATAAAAACAAAGCGTACACATGTTGGAATTTGGAATGTTTATCTAAGAACGCAGCATCCCTAAGTGTGTTTATATATATATATTGTGTTTGAGTGTATTTGTGTGAGTATCGCGGAAGCGGCCGCCATGTTGTGAGAGTAAGACAAACTACAATAACTATCACTGTCTCTCTCATCCCGCTTTGACGCGCCACATACGAATTCGCCGAGATAAATTATTTGTTGTAATTATGAGAGACGATCGACGGTGACGATGGAGATGAAGATGCGGTGGGTGGTGATGGTGGCAGTGCTGGGGCTGGTTCGAGCCTCGGTGCCGCCTGTCAGCCCTCAGATGCAGTCCAGGGCTGTGGACACCAGGGTCACGCTGGAGATAGCCGAGGGCAGGCCCAGGGGATCCTCGGTCGGCTTCATACCTACCAAACCAGACTTCACATACCGCTTCAACGAACCGCCTAAAGAGTTCGTCTTGGATGCTGTCACGGGCGAAATTAAAACGAACGCCATCCTCGACAGGGAGGCGATCAAAAATGACAGGTATGACTTGGTGGTGTTGTCCAGTCAACCGACATATCCCATAGAAGTGCGGATTGTCGTCACCGATATCAACGACAATCCTCCCGTATTCCCGGAAGCCAGCATCGCCGTGTCCTTCTCCGAAAGTGCTGCGGCAGGGACGAGGCTTCTCTTGGATGCTGCCACTGATATGGACGTCGGCATCAACGGAGTCTCCGATGACTATCGAATAATTGATGGCAATCACGACGATAAGTTCAGATTAGCTTTAACTGCTAACCCTAGCGGAGAGACGTCCTATCTTCATTTGGAAACAACCGGAAAACTCGATCGGGAGACTCGGGGATTTTATGTATTGAATATATCAGCTAGAGATGGTGGTAACCCGCCTAAACGGGGATTTATTCAAGTCAATGTCACTATTCTAGACGTGAATGATAATCCACCTATATTTGATCACAGTGATTATAATGTATCTCTAATAGAAAGTGTTCCCCCTGGAACACCAGTCCTTCAAGTGATGGCTACAGACAGCGATTTGGGTGATAATAGTAAAATTACATATTATTTGGCCGACACTGAAAGGCAATTTACAGTCGATCCTGAAGTGGGAATCATATCAACTACAGAAATTTTAAATTGTCCTCAACAAAATTGTCCTGCGTTGACTAGAGCCGGAACACCCTGTCCCAAGAGTTGTGTTTTTACCGTATTCGCTAGAGACCATGGCTCTCCTAGGCAAGATGGAAGGACTTATGTAACGGTGAATTTGGTAGATGCTAACGATCATGATCCTATTATCAAATTTCAATATTTTCCATCGACTGCAAACTTTGCAACGGTGGATGAGAATGCCGTGAATGGCTCGGTAGTGGCTGCCATGTCCGTGGTGGATGTGGACGAGGGCCCCAACGGCGACACAGAAATAAAGATTATATCGGGAAATGAACTGAATCACTTTAGACTAGAGTACACGCCCAGTTTCGACATAGTGCGGGTGAACGGTGTACTTGATAGAGAAGAAATAAGCAAATATAACCTTAGCGTGGTAGCAACAGATAAAGGCTCTCCGCCCAGAACGGCCACAGCTTTTCTTATCATTCACGTTAATGATGTTAACGACCACGAGCCGGTATTTGAAAAATCTGAATATTCAGCAATACTCAGTGAACTAGCACCTCCAGGAACATACGTTGCTAGTATTACCGCCACCGATGAGGATACGGGAGTAAACGCTGAAATTTTCTACGCAATCACCTCGGGTAATGATAATCGGTGGTTTTCAATCGATCCGGCTTCGGGATTAATAACTACGAAAGCCGCACTCGATAGAGAAGTTCAAGGTACTGTGGAGTTAAAAGTATCTGCCAGAGATGGAGGACCAAACCCCAAATGGGCATACACACAACTGAAGGTAACGATACTTGATGAGAACGATGAAGCACCTCAATTCTCGCAGCCATATATAAATGTCAGCCTGTCTGAAAACACTCCACCACATACATTGGTGGCAATGTTGACAGCTGCCGATCATGACCAAGGAACCAATGGCAGCGTGACTTACACTTTACAATCTGATGTACAACAGAAATATCCCAATACATTTGGTCTGGACTCGCTCACAGGACAGTTGACGACCAAGCTTCAATTGGATCGTGAAAAAATCGCACATTATGAGATTCACGTAATAGCAAAAGACCAAGGTTTTCCACCGCAGTCTTCGACTGCAACCGTATTTTTAAATATTCAAGATGTCAATGATAATAGCCCCGAATTTTACCCACAACGATATTTTCTATCTGTTGCCGATGATATGTTAAAAGGAACTTCGATTTTGAAAATATCAGCATCGGATATGGACGAAGGAGATAATGCAATAATTATGTATAATTTGGAAAGTGGAGGAGACGGTTTATTTGCCGTTGATAAATGGACCGGTGTGATAACATTACAGGGGAATTTGAGGAATATTCAAAAACCTTTATATAAGTTGACAATCTCTTCCAAAGATCGCGGCGATAGAAGAGCGGTTGAAGATGCTATCGTGGAAATTATCAAAGAGTCGTATATGGAAGAATTAGTATTTGATTCGTATGGAGGATATGATTTCCAAATCGTTGAAGATGATGGAAAAACTAATGCTCATATTGGAAGAGAAGTGGGAAGAGTGCGGGTTCGAAATTTCGGTGATACTGTGACTTATATGATTGTGTATGGAGATTCTAAAAAAGCGTTTAAGATTGATGAACATACCGGTAGAATTACAACTGCTAGTAGTATTGATCGTGAAGAAAAAATGATGTACAGTCTCACAGTAGTAGCTAGATCTGGTTTAGGCTATGGAAAAACTATTGTGAATATTTCAATTCTGGATGTGAACGATAATCACCCCGTTTTCCCCAAAGACAAAGATGAAGTTAAAATACCGGAAAATACAGCGGTCGGTCAGGAAGTTTATTTTGCTCGTGCAAGAGATCGTGATTCTGGAATAAATAGTACTGTATCTTATTCATTGTCATACAATGTGGGTGATCAGTTTAGAATTTCTGAAGCCACAGGTGTTATTTATCTAAACAGACCCATTCGAGCTGATCCCGGTTCAAGACTTCAAATTGAAGTGACTGCAAGTGATGGAGGAAGTCCACCATTGACTTCCAAACACTCAATTACAGTTTACGTTGAAGACGTTAATGACCATACTCCAGTATTCGATCACACATCTTATGAAACCTCATTACCAGAATCCACCGGGGTAAATGTGAGAATTTTTGCATTATCAGCTTCAGATACAGATCTCGGTTTAAATGGGCGTATTACATATTATATTTCGGAAGGTAATTCAGAAGGTAAATTTGGAGTTTTCCCCGATGGTTATCTATACGTACGAAGCCCACTCGACCGGGAAGATAAGGACTATTACTCATTGACAGTTACTGCGAGTGATAGAGGAAATCCGGCTCGCAGTTCACAGGTACCCGTTGTAATAAGAGTAATCGACGAAAACGATAACAGTCCACAGTTTAGTAATTCAACGTTTACATTCACGATTCGTGAAAACGAACCACCCGATACGTTCGTTGGTAAATTGACTGCAACAGATCGTGATATCGGCAGAAATGCAGAGTTAATATTCTATCTATCAAATGCACAAAATGATTTCGCCGTCGACACGAGGAATGGATTCATTAAAAATTTGCGTGCCTTTGATAGAGAAGCTCTCGTGCAAAATGCTGGGCAAAATATGATCACACTCGAGGCGACCGTCACCGATAACGGAGTTGACAAGTTAAAAGATAAAGTCAAAGTAAACATATACATAACGGACGTTAATGATAATGCACCCAAGTTTTTGCGTACTCCTTACAAAGTACAGATTTCGGAGAGGTCTCCAGTTGGTACTCAAGTTATCAGAGTGCACACCATTGACGCCGACGAAGGACTCAATGGTGATGTATTTTACTCTCTCAGCGATGGAAATATCGATAATAAATTCACCATAGGCGAAGCAACCGGACAAATATCTTTAATTAAACAACTCGACCGTGAAACTCTTCCGAGATATGAATTGACCGTTGTTGCGCACGATGCAGGATTGAATGTGAGATTAAGCTCGTCTACTGTTGTAGTTGTTGAAGTACTAGATGAAAATGACAACGCGCCAGAATTCACGCAAACTAGTTCGAGTATTTCGGTGAAGGAAACAACCCCTGTGAATACTGAACTAACACAGTTTCGTGCGACTGATGCTGATTTGGGAATAAACAGCGAGATTGCTTTCTCGATTACATCAGGAAATCGTAAGGATTCATTCAGTGTCGATCCGGTGACTGGAGTTCTCTTTTTGCATAAACCTTTGGATTACGAAGATCTCAACACGTACGCGTTAAACATAACTGCATCGGACGGTGGAAATCCTCGACTGTCCAGCACAATTGTGTTTTCAGTGGCGGTGATTGATTGCAATGATAATCCGCCCAGTTTTCCTAATACGGCAATAGTGCGGCAAATACGCGAAGGCATTCCTGTCCATACGCCAATAGTGACCGTGACCGCGGAAGACCCAGACTCTGGAATTAACGGCAAAGTTACGTATTCTATTTCGCGTCAAGATCCCGATGACGGTAAAAGACATTTCGGAATTAACTCAGCCACCGGAGTTATTCATACATTGCTACCGATAGACAGGGAAACAATCGATACGTTTAGGCTTACCGTGGTCGCATCGGATCGCGCACAACCTGAATCGAGTAGATTGTCGGCTGAAAAGTTAGTGACTGTCATAGTTGAAGATATAAACGACAACGCTCCGGTGTTTGTTTCAATGAATGCAGCAGTTATGCCTATCAAAGGTTCTTTGCCAAGAGAAGGTGCGCCTATAATGAACGTTTACGCGAGGGATTTAGATTCAAGTACAAACGGTCTCGTAACGTATGAACTCGTTACGGGTAATACTGAATTGTTCACCCTTCATCGTACTACGGGCGCTTTATCTCTGAGACGCACCCCGTCGAAAGTAGAACCGAGATATCGTTTGGCGATCAAAGCCACCGATGAAGCGGTGCAAAGTGAAAGAAAGAGTACAGACACTTACATTATCGTGATATCGGCGGGCAGTGAAGGGGCAGGACCTGTGTTTGAAAGTTCGACAATGGCGGGTAGTGTTTACGAGAACGAATCTGCCGGTAGTAGTATTTTGAGTGTCAAAGCTAGATTGAGTGGTGCCGAAGTTGAGTATTATGTGACTAATGTGACAGCTTCCGATAAGCAAGTGGATAGATTATTTGATATCGACCCTAGGCTGGGTATATTATCAACAGCAGCACCATTGGACAGAGAAGCGGCTAGTTACTACGACATCGAAGTGTACGCGATTGCAGTGACTGGAACCATTAGGACCTCCAGTGTTAAGGTAAAATAATTTTATTTTTAAATTATTGCGAGAAATGCACATTTGTGGTCGGCTTCGAAGAATTTTCGACCGCAAACAAGGCGAATCTTCGAATATTGAGTCATTATGTCATAAATTTCAATGTCGAATCTGACGCAATCACAGTGCTTATAAAAGACGATTCATTATTCAATTGGCCGGTCGGTAGTAATCTATTTTATTGTAATTACGTCAGTAATCGCATGAATGAAATCTGCTAAGCATTTAGTTAAATTGCATACAGTGTTACCCAAGTGTATATTAGCAATGGAATCAAATGTAGTATTAGAATGATCGAGATAAACCACTTCGAATGGCGTTTAGCCGCAAGCTTTTACAGTAGACAGACACGTAGCTTGTACTTGGCGTCATTTAAACTATCTTAAGTCACCTATGCATTATCATTCTTGTTGCCAATATGTGTTTTCATAATAATTATATATTTTTTTTAAATAGGTAACCAATGTAAGCCCCCGGCGTATACACTTTTATTAAGAGTTAACATTGACAACGATGAGGACCCATTTTATTTTTGTCTAATATATTGAGTAAGTAATAATAATCGCTAATCACCAAGAGGACATTGTATTTATCGTTTTAGCAATTATTTTGAGAATATATGTAATAGTTATACATTCACTTTTAAATTCACGCGTGTAAATTGCTACCTGCTCAGCAATTAGTGCCGATAAAATGTCCATATATAAAAAGATAACTGTCGGCTAGAAAGCCAAAGCTCTGATGCCATGGAAATAGCATATAAAAAAATATAATAGAATTCGAAAAATAGGTGCAACTAATGAACGTACCAGCGAGATTATATTTTTTATACCCGCATCGAATTTGCATCTTGTGGTGGGCGAAAAAGAAATGTGAATATTATGATTCATAAAAAGTGAGATTTTCATGTTACCCGTTTAAAAGCGGTATTTAGTCTTTGATTTTTTTTAACTTGTTCATGTAAAAATAATCCTATCGTGCTCCCGTTAATGTATGTTCGTTAAAATTTCCCCCGGATTGTATTATTCAATTAGTTTAAGTTAATGCGGATTTCGTCACTAATACTAACAGTATAAATACAATGCTTAGTAATTGTATAAAAACCTTAGTGCCAAATATAGAAAGCCTGTTTGAAAGTGTGCTTGACAACACATGCATCTAAGATAAGTCTATTTTAACAATTCTAAAGCTTTCTATCCCAGACAATGACATTCCGGGGACACATTACAAGATTATTCTCTGATCTTTAAGGGAGTGATAATGTATAGTTTTCACATAATTATATTGTTTTTTTTTATAATCGTTTAGAAAGCTGAGCCGGTCTATTGGTCGATTGTTATGCACCTTTTGTTGTTCTGGTCAGTCTTATGTTCTCTGTTGTGTTTTATTGTGCAATTTACTATACAATATCTCAGTCGAGTATCTGACAATTGGGGTAAATGCGTTTTCAATAATATTCATTGCAAAATTATTGTGGTTTGATTTTCTGTGATCGGTGAAGCGTATTTTAAAGTCGATTATTAGTGATAAATTTATACAATTTCGCAAGCGCCCATTAATTTATCGCCCATACACTTTTAATGAAAATAATTAATGTATAAATATTTTAAAAAAATGACTTTATAAACAAAATAATGATTCTAATATATCTTCATTCACATGTATGGTTGTTATTTTAATGATTTTATTATATAAATAAATACTTTTTTATACATATTCGCCCTGAGGGGTTTTTGAAAGGGTTTTTACACATTTTAGGGGGTGGTAGGGTATCGCAAGAATAATTATATTACATATATTTTTAATTAATTAAAAAATAATCGTAATAGTGCTTTTGGAATCGAGTTTGTGCCACCATCTTGGAATCAGCTGTTTCTTTAAACTACTCAGTAGTGACTGATACGTGTGTATCGTGTCTGCTATACATAATTAATATTTTAATTATTTTATTTTTAATTAATATATATTGTTTTATATCTTTAATATATTCGTTTATATTTGCGACCACCCTATAAAACATTCTTAATTATTTCAAGTCCACCCTGTATACAACATGCCTTTAATTGAAGTTAAAATATTTCAAGGGAAGGATAAGCATACAATTTTTATATTTTATATTTTCATATATTTTTTTTTACGTCACCGACTTAATAATCGCCTCAGGAAATTACAGTAAACATCGATGGAGACGATCGATCGGGATTTTATTAATATTATTCCCGATCTCCCAGTCGTAATAATTTTGATTTGAGCGGGATTTGAACCAATGAAACACATTATTTGTAGCCACACGTTTTATCCCTTGATCTATTACGCTGGTAATACAATAATAATCCGTGGTTAAGTTGTCTTATTATAAATTGTGCGTGACGTATTTCGAAACATCGTGTGTATGTATGTTTATAATATCTAATTGCAAATACTGACCGGTCTGTCGCCCACGCCTGTTCAATATAAATATTTAATATTTTAAAAGTATTACATATTATTTCGCGTTTAAAACATTGAACAATTATTGAATTGTGTGGGATAATACCAATGTCTTAATGGCGTGCAGTTACAAAAACAAACATCGCCTCTCACTCCTCTCGTGGTGATTTATCAAAAATACGAGACAGTCTCAAGGATGAATTTATCGTCATGCAAAGTATGGGAAATTTATATCCATATGCACACAAATCTATTTCATAATTGACCCGAAAATACTCTCCTAAATGGTAAAAGGCTGAATACAACACGTGCACTTTGGCCATATACAGCTTTTATTGTGCACCGGCCCATATATGGAACACAGAACACATTTCATAATATTTTCCATTTTAATTAATATAATGCAATTTGTAGTTGTAAATTGTCAATTGAGACAAATCGTTATTGTATTTTGTGGACTTTAATAGAGAAAATAATCATATTGACATTTTGAACCAGGCTTATTACGGTTTCTTGGATTAAAATGTGAACTGTCTTCTCAGTGACATAATAAAAAAACGATTCGATCGGGAATGGAAATAATATAAATAAATCTCGATCTAGCTTTATTCTGATATCTATTCTAACTGTTAATTTGTTAAGAAATCCCCTTGGATCGTATAAATAAGTGAAATTTAATAACGATATACGACATGTTTTTTATTGAACTTAAAATAACTCAATGTAAGGAATGGTACTTATAATGTAACACAACTACACCTTCATTAATGGTCCAAGTCAGCTAGTTAAACTTTTCAATTTTTAATTATTATTTTAAAAAGTTTGAGAGCGTAATTACATATTAGTTGATTGACCGCCTGATTTGAATTTGTAAACAAAGTAAGGTACAGCGTAATTTTAACCAAAATGCACTACGCACATTGCAAGTAAACAACAACAAATTCGAATTTGACCTTGACCTTGAACTTGAACTTAAACCAATGCGATGACATCATAAAGTGAGCTCATACTTGTCTGTTGTAAATATTAATAAAAATATATTAATAAAACCGAAGATTAATAAATTATTTTATTAATATTAAATTATTTTTTATACGAAAAAAATCTTATATTTTTTTATAATAGTACTGGCATTACATAATTACTATAAAAATATTTTATTTTCAATTAAAAACAAGTTGTACACATATTGCCCTATTAAATATAATAATATTTTTTTTTTTTGGTCAAATTTAACAAATTATTTTTAATAAGCACATTGATTATATGTAATGCCATTTAGTAAACATTATTTATATAAAAAATAACCGGACAACCGTAAACATACGTATTAATTTATATTGTAATTGATTGACGGCTGTCATAATTTCGCAGTTTTGATCTTTTGACATTCTGATTTTAAATAAATATAATGATATTGTTCATTCATAGTACCCCAAAGCCGTTAATAATGAACATAATACGAATTTCGTCATTAGCTGTTAGGGAGAATAGTGAGTTTACGAAATTCCCGAGGCGATATAAGCAAACGCGTGGGTGAAGCATAAATCAGAGTTGTTGGGAATGCAAGGTTTAATGCGCTTTAAGTGTTCAGAATAAAAGTCTCAGATAGCTTCACACACAGATATGATATGGCCTTGTGCCATTTCAACCCCTGCTGGGACTCGAACCTGCACTTCGGTAATACACTCAGCCACAAATATACACTTATTCGACAATTCGACCTCTGACACCATAAAAAGTTCTACGACTATATTCGAAACACTCTATGTATTCTTATTATATTTATTTGAAGTCTGATTATTAAGGGTTGGTTTCTCCAAATTAGTTAGAGTTATCGATGTTATATTATTTTTTGGTCACACTACAGAGACATTTAACTCTCAAGTTAGGTAGCTCACTGTTTGAAGAAACCTACCCTCAAAGCTTTAAAGCTCTCTCTCTTTCTCTCTCTATGATAATATATTATATTCCTTTTCCACAATAAGACACGATATTTTTTCAAAATAAAAATACACAATGTAAAATGAATGCATAAAAATCCATGAACGCTAATCAAAGCATACAAAATAGACAAGTACACTTTTAAAGATATTTTTATATATAATACTTTCGACTAATGTGTAGTTATCTTATGAGACTAAAAAATATCGATTTTGATTATCTATTTGATTAAAATTTTTAAATTTTGTTGATAGTTGTAATTTCCACGGTAATTAAGTACAGTGGAAAAAAAAAATTTTTAATGTTGAAATTACAACTATTAATTTTCTTTAAATTTCAAGTATATTCACTTTAACCTCTTCAGATCCGGTGTGCAGAATTATGCATATAACATTTAAAACCTTATTTAAAATATTTTATTTCATTTCTATCTTCAATCCGGAAAATGTGGAATATTCAATAAAAACATATATTATTTTAAGCTTACCATGTTGGCCAATGATTGCTAAAAAATTTTTTTTCCATTAACAATTATTCAGGTCTGAAGGGGTTAAAATACTGGTAGAAAAAAGTCAGCTATTAATAAGGCACTCCTGAAAAAGAGAAATATCGATATAACTATGATAACATTTCAATATGATAACATTCTGCATAACTTTATGTCATATTATTCATATTTAAACCACATGTGAGGAGTAAATAAGAATTTAATAAAATGTCACATGTGCATTTTGTTAAACAATTCTTTTTCAAAGCTTTTTAGTCAAAAAAATGTTATCTGAGTATAATATAAATTGAATATGATTAATAGTAAATATCACGTTTATGTCTCAGATGCTTCAAATATTCAGAAAACCTCTACGTTTTAAATATCTATTGAATTATTTTGTTATATAGTTTTTAGTAAGAATGTGGCCACTACTTTATAATTATCGTTTGCTTATTACTATATATTTTTTAATAAAGGTGTAATAACACCTTCTAGATGTGGTTAAACCGTATTAGAACAGGATGAGCGATGAGCGGGCTGGTTGTACTCGTCAGGTGTGTTATCAGGTAGACGTTGAGCTATCTACCCTGGATGCAAATTAGCCAGTGGCGGCTCTTTATCATCAGGAATTGCTTGGACATTGGTTTGTAAAAAAGGCATGATTTAATTGCGCCGCCAAGATACTCAAGCCCAGGTTAATTGCGAGCCGGTCGAGCCTCCAGACCCTGCATTTTTGATTTGATTAACGAATCCTGAATAATTTATGCGCTCGATCCTTTAACAGGACTACTGCTTTCAGACAACTAATCTATTATATCATATGAAAATACCCACATTTTATAATTTATGTTAAACATTTGAATATCAATATAATCGTTAACCTTTGCTGTAAGCAAACCGCGACTAGACTCGACGAAGAAAACTGCGCGGCTTACATTTTTATTATTCGGTACGTTGTCTCATTCTATTTCAGATATCAACAGAACAATCTTATAGAATAATTTTATAAATTGTTCATATTGCTAACGTCTGAGGGGAATTCCACAATTTATATTTATAAATATTGTGGAATTTATACCAAAAAAATTCTTTAATAATCATTTCTTTAAATTTTGCTCATCATCCTCGGTTTTCGAACATGCATGTAATATTTAATTTATAATAACTGTGGATGAATATATATAAATATCAGATAATTGAAATAAAATAATACAATAATAAAATAATATTTTAAAGCTAACCATTGCAGAACTAAAATACAGTCAAAGCAATTTATCGTACTTACTTGGACTAACTTGGGTTTTAACTTTATAATTCAATATCAATTAATAAAATTTTTGTCCTGGAAATGGAAATTTTAATAGATAGAAAGAAATTGATGAATTCCATAGTTTGAAAAAAAAGTTTTTTTACAAGATTATGTTATTCACGGCATTTCAGACTTATACTTTTAGATAAAATTTTTTTTATATATATTTTTAAACATCGAACGGTCTTATTTTAAAATTAATTGGAATATTTAATGTTCAACTTGATGAAAATGTATGCACTTAAAGAAATAAACCCGTCAATACATCCTTAAACTTGTCATTATACGAAGGGGAATCAACAAGTGGAAAACAAGTTGATAAATTACGTTCCCAACCAATTTATTATAAATAAAAGTTTCACAATAATTATCGCCATTGTTGGAATGGTTATAAAAGTAACGTGTTTTCACAAGGATATCTACAATAATAAAATAAAAACGTCCTGTCAACTTTACGATTTAACATTTCCTTTATGCCCAAGACAAATTACATAATTGTTTTCAGAGCAAATGATATTTTAATATTAATAATAAATATATCGAACATCTTTCATGTGAATGTAATGATATTGTGGTGCTGATTTCACTCTCGCCCACATTTCCACCTCATTGACTATTACAAACTGACAATATTGCACTATTAGATTGACAACTTCACTCAGTCTTATCTCTTATGTACAAAACAACTACCTTTATTTATTTATCAAATATAAATGAAGTAGAATGAATGAGTGTTATTAGATTATTATTTGTGCGTAGAATTGCTCCACACATGGATCGTAAACAGTGCACGCGTTTTTTAACATTCAGCGCAAGATTTGTTTACTAACCGTTTATTTATTTTTAAATAAAATATGTCTATAATGTAGCCAGATAATTACTCTCATAATTGATATCATTTTTAGGCTACATTTTCTTGCGAATATATATTCTTGTGAGCGCCCAATTATCAATAACTATGAGATTTTAATATGTAAATATCGAGTTAATTATATTGAGTATTGGGGAAACAATGCGATTATAATACATGAACAATGAATCGGTTCTTCTGTTGTACCGGTACCGGTTCGGTTGTGATTAATTAGCTCCCGATCGATTGTTGTGAACCGGTTCGACTTTCTCTACCTCTATTTGGCAGATAAGGCGAAAGTGTCATTGTACTAACACACATTAAATATATGTACTTGGTAAAAGCTATGTCAAAGGTCTTTTTATTATAAATAATAACATACGCGTCTCTGTTCGTATTTTGGTCTATCCATGATTTAAGATAAAATATATATGGACATTTGTTGAAGGACCACCATTGATATTTTTTAATTGAAATGGCCTTTAATAATCACCAAACAATATCGCTTCTCCAGATGATGCGAACAATAAATGTGTGTTTATTTTCTCTATCAGACACTTTGATTAGATCAATACATTCATTGTTAGAAAGTGACTGACTATCGTAGACAAATAAACATTCATGCATATAATATAAAAAAAAGCTTTGAAATCTATCTGATGAAGGCATGAAAAAAATCAGACGTGCAAACAACTCCAATGAAATAGAAAGTGGTGTATTTGAAGATCATTTGGTGTTGATAAAAGTTAGAAGATCAATCAATAATGATGAATCTAATAGGCGTTGCAATTAGAATAAATTTATTATTATTAGAATTAATATTTTTGTTGTAGATATAAAAGCGGTATTTGCAAAGGTTAAATTTATTTTTAATGGTTTCTATTTATAGTAGAACTTTGATGGTGCATGTATGTAAGATGAACATCTCAACGCACTAACAAGAATTATATTATTCACATTCAAAAACCATCACTCATTTTATACCCTGTTGTGTAATTAAACAAATAAGCAAAATATATGTACGGACTGTATTTATATTATACGTTCCGTTTTATACCCTGTCAGTTTCCTGGGTGTGGGATTGATTATACATACATACATATATGAGAAACGATGATAAATTGTCCGGTAATTTATATATGTTGGCCAGTCTAATGAAATTGTTTCAATTATACTCATAATCTCATCGAAGTGCATAATATAACCGCCTAATTGCACAAGTCGGCTTTTTCTAATGACCATCTCGCATAATGTCTTTATAATTATTCTATGTACAGACCACGTAACCAATCGTATGCTCAGTTGTTCAGAAGAAAATAATTTCAATCAAAGCATTATCTAATCTAAATATAGACTTAGAGCAGTTACCGCATCGTTCAAATCGCGATAAAGCATTTAGTCAAATAAACGCATCTATTTTATATATTAATATTTAGAGCTGGTCATTCAGCTATGCGAGTATTTCTTGAATGATTGATGGGAGAAACAACGGATTATTACTGGACATTAAAAATATTTCACGCACAACCCGAACCAAATATAGCAATATCATTGTCATAATCATAAACTACACTTGCCTTGCCAGACGAGTCTATTTTATACGTTGAATTGTGTGAATATTTCTAATACAATTTTGAAAAAGTTTTCATAAATTGTCTAGTTTTTCTGCAGCTCTTGTCAGTAATTAATCACAAAGGGAGAGCGGTGTAATAAAATTACTTTTGTCAAATTAAAATGTATTAATTATAATATCTTATTTAATTAACAGTAAAATATATTCATAATGTTGCAAGATTGTTACTTATTAAATTTATCATAATTGAAATACTTAGTGATGACCAACATATTTTTATAGACTTTTTGTTAATTTACAGCGAATGCGTATTTCGATAAAATTATTTAAGCTATACGAATTAAAATAAAAATTCAATGTGAATTTATTCCTCATAGTTTAAAATATTTTCAATGGCAGACAATTATAGAGCACTGCAAGGCTTATATTTTTATTACACGTGTTGTTTTATTTGCTATTTGAATAGAATATTAACAAAACAAATTTAAAATATAATAACTGCTTATTGAAATTTGCATTCAACATTATAGTTTGTCCCATGAATATAATTATTGATGTATGATAAGCAGAGTCCGCCAAATGCCATTTTGCTACATACTATACTTTTTTGCTACATATTATAATGCTATTTTTGGGCACTTTTGGCAAAAAAAAGCCATAATAAACGCCACATTTTTGCTATTTTTAATCAGATTTGGACCCTATTGATTGAAATAATGAAAGATGTAATTTCTTTAGCAAAAATATAAATATTCAGTATTCAATAAAGAAATTTTATTAGCCGTATTTTAAAAATATAAATGCCACAAAATAGTGCTACTTTTTAAAGCCATATTTTGGTGGACTCTGATGATAAGTGTAGGTGTATATCATATATTTTTTGTGTAAATATTGAGAGTTGAAATAAAATAATACAAAAAAGAAAATTGTTGGACCAAAACCCAGATGAGGTGTATTTTCAAATGAAATTACAATAATAATATGAGCTGACCCTGTGTATATTCGATATTACAAAGGCTTTTTTATAAGTAGGTTAATAATCCATCTCGAGTGTGTAAAAATGGCGCTAAACGTAGTAGAATGGCTTAACAACATTTATTATTATGTTGTGATCATAGAGTAGCGGGTTCATAACTTGGCTTTCGTAACCTATAAATGATAATAATATGATGAAAAGTGAAGTGTGAACACGAACTTTGTACGTTATGTGTCAAGATTTCCCTTCGTTTCGTGCAAATAAATTTGTGTTCACATATTTCATATATGAATAATAAATTTGCAAGTAATATGTAGTAAGAAAGAAAGGCGCTTTAATTTGACAACATTTTTTTAATATCAAAATTATCGATGCTAATTCATGTTGACAGATTAATTTCCTTTCCATTTGAACTTGGCTGAACTATGGCCTAAATATGGTCGTGTGTTGTTTCACAGCGATATTCTTCACGTGTAGGTATTGTGTATATAATATTTTTTAAACAAATTACAACCTTACGGTAAAATATGAGAGTATTTAGTCTTTTTTTATTGTCACGCACACGCCGGTCATTTGTGAATCATTATCGGTGTGAATGAGATTTTACAGTATGACGGCTCGTATTTTAATGTATGCTATTAGATAAAAACCCTATTCAATACTTTATTTCAAAACAAATTCCCGTTTCATGTCACAATCCCAATTTTTATTGTCATTAAATATATTCAAATTGATTTCCTTTAGCAGACATTCGATTCGGTAAGACATTTTTATCACCGAACGGTATTTGCCTATAATAATAATGTAAATATTTTATTTAAATTGTATATACAGGATGGACTTGAAATAATTGAGAATATTTTAGGGGGTGGTAGGCTATCGTAAGAATAATTGGAAAAAAAATTATATATATATATATATATATATATATATATATATATATATTATTAATTAAAAATTAAAAAATAATTAATAATATAAATAATCCTTTTGGAATCGAGTTTGGGCTACCATAAACTGTTTCTCTGAAGTACTCAGTAGTGACTGTTACGTGTATTGATTAATAAAATATATATATATTTTATTTCGATTATTCTTACGATACCCTACCACCCCCTAAAATATTCTCGGTTATTTCAAGTCCACCCTGTATATAAATGTTTGTTTTACGATTTTCAATTAGTCTATTAGTGCTTTAATTACGAGTGGGTTAAGACTTAATTCTATAGCAAGGTAAAGTTATATTAATTATTTTAAAGCAAGTAAGGTCCGATTTACTGTTACAAAATAACTATCTCTTAATCACGTAAATAGTTAAATATTGTTATTGAAATGTGGGTTATATTGACATTGTATGTATGTTTAGTTCATGCCCCGTTTACTTTAGCTTCCAGCGAGTTTTACATTTCGAAACAAGGCTTGATTTAATTAATTTAATTTAAAGTACAGAGCTTATAACATCCTCAGTGATTTTCTTGGAAAATTGCCAAGTTGTTCACATCAGTTGAGAGTATATAGTTAGTGGATGACCTAATTCTTCCCAATGATGCATCATCGATACTATCTAGTCTTGTCGTATTCTCTCTCAACGACATTGCAAACGTGAAATCGTGTCAAAGCAATTCGATATTCGATCAATAATAGATTGAAATATAAATATACCTCCTATAATAACTTTAACTGAAATTATTCCGGAATAATATAACTGTATTTCGAGCGCATGCCAATGAATTTGTATACACTTTTCACAGTGACAAAGAAAATAAAGAAATACATATGTAGTCTAATCTAAACATTTCATACTAATCTAACCTTTCATTTAGAATAGATCGACATATATTTGCCACCAAGTTCAGAGGATAAGACACGTGGCTACAAATACTGTGGTCGTGGGTTCAAATCCCGTACAAGTCTTTTTTTAAAATTCATTTGATCGGTTATTACGACTGAGAGATAGAGAATAATATTAATATAATACCGATCGATCGTCTTGATCCAGGTTTACTCTGATTTCCTGTATTATAAGGTAAATACTGATTAATTCGGTGACCTGTGTAACTAGTAATAGTTAATATCACCGACAGACAATTAACACGTTGTTGTGTATAAAAAACACTCTCAAAAAAGCTCCATCGGAGATGTAGATTCTCTGGTATTCCAGATGACTGTTTTCTCTTAATAATAATAAAAAGGAACATATATTTAAATTGTAATGAATCATATATACAATTAAGGCTTCCATAAAAAAAACATTTTCGATTAGGGTCAATTTATTGATTGGCATTAAACCAATATTTCTTATAAAATAAAGCTCCTCGGTGCATAAATTAATAAATAAATTACAGTTAAGGTTTTCATGAATTGTATTTTTAATTATATAACAATTTGACCATTGATAGATTAATAATTCCCCGCTATTTGAAATGAGCGACTCTTCACACAATATTTATTCAAATCGCATAGTGTTTTAGTTATGACTTGTCATGAATCAATTAGAACCGGTATCGTCGTATATAAAATAGATCAAATATCCAATGGCTCTAATATCGATCTGTGTAAGTAATAATAATATGTATATTTCAGAGTGGTTACGCCACGTCCTATAGCAATTTACACCGCATTTCAAATTGTATAAATAACATCGACCGATGACATTTGTACTCAGTTTATTATATTAATGGCACTTCATAGAGTTAATTGAATACGGGCGTGTAGTTAGTTAGTTAGTTAGTTAGTTAGTTAACATGTACTATTGGCTACCGGAAAGTTACAGTATTGCATTTTGACGCCACTTGCATTGTAAAGTTCACTGTGAAAACTTATTGTCGTCAGTTTCGTAACTAGGATTTATGTTTTAATAAAACCATATATTCAATTAATTTAAATGGGTTTTTGTAATTACTTAATTACGAAACGCATATTTGAATAATATGAGGCATACACGCCTAAGTCAAAATATTCTTAAACTTATTTAAAGACAAGCTTCAATTAATTTATCCTAATATTTAGCTTAACAAAACACCCGAATATCTTTAATATTTTATTGAGAATTCTAAAAAAATATTAATTCCAAATCCATTTTGCCCTAATAGCCCTGTCAAATTAGGTATTCACTTCGGAATGAGAGCGTAGAAGTTGTAATTTTGCATACACTTTTTTTGTCACTATTGATCTTGAATAACTTACTGAAATAAAGGTATATGCTAAATTACTGTTTCTAGTTTCTCATTCCGAGTTTTGCCTCTTTTTCTCCCTAATTTGACTGGGCTATAATATATATAAATAAACCATCTTGATATATCAAATGACAAAATATTTAATAAGCGCTTATGGGTACGTTTATTTTAATGGCTTTAGAGTAATTACTCTAAATTAATTGCAGTTGCTAGATTTATAGTTTGTTTTAATGTATGTCTTATTAATTAAAGACACCACTGATTGGCACGCAAACCTAACACGTTTACACTGTAATGTTTATTTGTTGGGCAATCTCACATTTCGCAAAATTACCCAGCAAAAGGCTTAAAGCTTTGTTCGACAGCTCTTTAAGTCTTGTGAAATTCATTAAAGGCGACACAATTTATCGACGCTTTGTTGATCGATTAATTAGCTTCGATTGTTAGACGTGACGATCGTCGAATTCCTATACATTCCGCCTCCTTTTGCTCACGACCGCTTGTGGAATGTCTTGTGTTGATTTGCGGGTCTAAAATATTGATTTACTACCGTTAAACTATGGCTGAACATAATAGAAGGCGACTGACTAAAATTGAGAGTTATTGCAATGATGTTAGTCGGTCGTTGCTAGCAAATTAGCTTAACTAAGACAGTGTAAATGTCAGTCGGACTACGTTACAGGTCATTCAAATGCTTTGTAAATATTAGCCTTAAGCATTTTAATTTCACAGTAAATCTAATATTGATTGTAGACCTTCTCTTCATACATTCATATTTTCTAGATCACTGTTTGCCATTATGCTGACCTTTTTAGTCAATTTATCATTAATTTTTCATACCACAACACATTTTTATCAATATTAATGAGCAGTAAATTTTATTGATATTAAAACCTATTAAATTGTGAAAGTTTGTCTGATCTGGAATTATTACATTTTATTAACACCGATAATTAATTTGCTTTGGTCGTATTTAATGAATGAAAAATATTTGATGTCTATTCTGGCTGGTTTGAGAAAAAATAATTATGATGAATCTGCAGTAGTGTGTGGTTAAAATTTCATACATTGTGTAAATTATATATTAGTATTAAATGAAATATATCCATCAGCTTCTGAGAAACGAGGATCCGAGCTCAATAATTATTATCAAAGACGAATCATAAATCACAGTTGAGAATGTTTTCGTGTGATTGTGTTTGCACCCCTCAATTAGATCAGTCTAACCAAATAATTAAATCTGACCCTTTAAAATAAATAGGGCCTTTTGGGGGTATAGATCTTCATCGCATGTGTCTATAATTATCGATATTTTGGGAAATTTGCTTGAAGCTTCTTGATAATTATGAAATTTATTTTATTAATATATTGTTTTTATTTTGTTACAGGTATGTGATTCTTTGAGTGTTAACCGCGTGGGATGTGTCTATATTTTCTGGAGGACGTGGATTAAAGGATCAATATTCTAGGTCTATTGTTCTGTATAAACAAATAGTCGTCGATTATGATATATTTTTTGTAGTATGCCGGCAATTATAATGACGTCTAATAACATATTATCGACAATGGACAAAGAGTCGATCGTTGAGTTATAGGGTTTTTCGTCGTACAGAATACAACTCGTGAGCTATGGTCAAACGCCTCGAGCTACTACAGACAGTCTCGTACTAAAATAACGTATCTTATAATAATAATAATAATAAAAAATATAAATTAATAATGGTAAATTTTCGAGTTGAATGTTAATTTTCTCACGAGTCGCTTTCAATTGGCAATATCGGATTATTGGATTAGGGTTTTGTACAGGTAAATTAGTAAACATTGTGAGCTGTCTCGGCTAGATTTACGCCATTGATTTTCTATTAAAATTATTCAGTTACTACGGTTTTGCCATGCACGTTGTCTCTTGGCCTCGGAAACAATATCTCAATAAATTATATTCACCCATAAATAACGTCCTCTCGCATACTTACATATAAGCCGCACGGCAAAGAACCGAGGAATTGCCTCCGACTAGCCTAAACCCCATCATCTTACTCCACAAAATGTAGGGAACACTTCCAGGTATAACGAAGGCGACCTCATCCTTAGGGACGGTTTAAAAATTTACCTCAATTTCATATCGCATTCCAAGATCGAAGAGACGTTCGCACGCCTCGACAAATAAAAGACCCAAAACGATAATTTACAGTAAGACTTTTTACTGCTCCGTTTCGATATTGAATTCGTTCTCCAATATCATCCGGATGATATAAACTAATTTATATTGTAAATAAAACAATCATCTGTCTTTAAATATTGCCTGTAATTTATCGTTCATAATTTGCACTTGTTTAGTTCGGTATATTATCTTAAACGACGTGGATTAGACACTTAGCTACGAGTACTTATTCGAAAGACACCGGCTACTTTCAATCGTAACCACTTAAATGGCGGTAAACTAATATCACTACAAAGTTATTAATCAATCTAATATTCTTATGCTTATGTCTGCAATTTAGAGTGGGTTTGGTGTTTTATCTGCATATTCATGGATGGCAAGCAAGGTTCTGTTCCTCTCTTTACAGTAAATTCCAACCTCCAGTGCTGGTCAATTAGTGCACGCAATTCATTAGTCTACCTACCTTCGTATTACTTTTACCTTTACTGCTCAACCCGACATTATTCTATCAATAATATTTTAAAAATAATTTAACGATTTGACCCTTAAGAGGTCGATGGTAATTTTTCATAATATTTTCGGTCACTACTCAAAGAGTATATTCAATAATCTAACAAAATGTACTTAATTACCTACTCTAGACCAGTGAGTACTAATTAAAGCAAGTATATTATTTTTATAAATTTGTAATAATATTCAAATCGAAGTGTTTTCATTGTTACTTTACCTAACGTAAGACATATTTTTCATAAAAATAGTCTTCAAGCCGATCTTTTTTTTCTTTCTTATGTATTTATAATTCGTCATTTTAAATTATAAAACAATAAAAACAAAATGGAGTCTATTTTTTATATATATTTAACCATTACCCTTATAATATTGATTTATTCTTTGATAATTATTTTAATATTTTATTTCATTACTCTTACATAGTCATACATAAAAAAATTATGTAGTTGACTGTGGTCAAATCCTGTTAATATGGTATCATTTTATTTTAGTTAAATTATTATTTTATAAGATTCAACATATAAAAAAATGTGAGATGTGCAGTGCCTTAGATTTTATTTTATTTGAAAGCTTTGTTTAGTTATCAGTTGACTTAAATTTTTTTAAATCAGGTAGCTAACAATAATTGTCAGAATTAAGCTATTTTTCGTCATCTTTTTCTATTAATAAAGTAAAGATATCACCTACAATTGTAAAGATATCTTCTTATAATATTGAACTGTGTAACATACGTATTGTGATATTTTATTTAAGTTCATCTTATAACTTATTGATTCGGTTTATTCATGTAAATTGTACCCCATTAGAGAGGGTATACACGAGTCAAACGTATACTTTTCATTTGTTAAAATAAAAATGTAAAGAGCATAAGCCATACATTAGTCGGCGCCTTGAGCTAAACGGTGTTAGGTGTATGTGATCTTTATCAAGATATAAAGTGTTCGGCGAAATACTACTCTTCTGTACGTTATGGACCTGCTTATAACGGACAAATTATCTTGCTAAACACTTTTTTGTGTTCGTCCATTATGTACAACTGTAAATTCACATCATACGTGTAATGTCAAAATTGATTAAGTCGTTTTTGCAACCACGCAATGTAAAAAATGCCTTTGTACTCGTATCATACAACAAAACGTCCGTCACATTTAGGTGAAGGGAAACATAATATCAATAAACTAACTGTACTCCCACATCATATTCGAGATTGTAATTCAATATAGATTTATCGATCTCCTATTGCAATTGAAATAATCCACTTTGGGTGCCTTCAATTCATAACTCCAATCAATACAGTATACCTGTGATTTTATTCTTTTTTGAGATTTAAATTGGTACATAACGAGGGTCAATCTGGATGGTCTGGTGTTCTGATGAGCTCTTCTCTGATTGATGATGTTTAAATTGTACATTTAACAAGGAATAACGGTTCAATGCCCACCAAATCACTAATTTGACCGCTGCTATATACAAAGTAATTGAAACTAAACGCTGCACAACAGGTTGTCTTTAGACTATTTATGAACTAATAAAACCTCAACTCCTCCAATAAAAATCTGATAACTGTCTTACGCAATCATTACTCGTATCATATATAATCTGAATGTTGATTTTCATTTATAAGAGAGTGATCCTTTATGTATATCGAATTATTGATAAATGCTAATAAAGAACACCAAATGTATCATTAAATATAAAATTAATGATTAACACAAATCCTGACATATTCACTTGGATCCAAAAAATCTACACTTAACCAACTATTTATCCTTTAATTTACCTTACGTTATGTATTATTTAAAAAGCTTTCTAAAACTATTACATATAAAACTTGTATATAAAATGAATAAAACATAACTACTGAATAAGTAAAAAATAATTTATGACGATTTAATACGTAATTAATCGTGGAGTTGATTGTTAGTAAATTATTGATTGTGTTGATTACTTGATGGAATTCCATAATTATTGAAAGAAGTAAGCTTGTAATTTCCACTATATAAATATTGTGGACATTACAAACTCATTTCTTAAAATAATTGTTAATAGTTAGTATTAATTAGTAATAGTTAGTTGAAGTGCTCAGATGTTCTACATCTTTAATTTTATTAAATAATGGTTGAAACGAATTCTTCTCATAAATGAAGATATAATGTTTGATTGTCAATATATCGTAAATTCACCTCTATTTTGACGTATTAAAATGACGATTCCATGAAGATTTATGTTTTTCTTATTTTATTCGATTTGATTCCAGCTCGATTTTGGAGCTTTTTAATATACAGTGGTACCTCGAGATACGAATTTAATTCGTTCCGGGATCATCGTCGTATGTCAAAACAATCGTATCTCAAAGCAATTTTTCCCATACAAACTGCCATTAATCCGTTCCAGCCCCTCAAAAATTCCTGCCAAAAAATGGTTTTCTCAACGTACCACGTGTTATTGAATAAAAAAAAACTTTATGTACATTTTGTTAAATCGGCAACGGATAATTTGAGGTTAAAATAAATAAAATAGTAATAACGCATATAATAAATATTTTTTTTGATTTTTACATATACACAATTCTGGCGCGAAATTCTAGTAGTGACCTTCCATAAAAATTAGCGATCATCTATACAATTTTCGCGCATTAAAATTCGTATCTCAAATTGTCGGGGTAGAAATTCTCGAATATTATTCGTCGTATCTCAAAACATTCGTATGGCGAGGTACCACTGTATTAAATTTATTTGAAAATAAATACACCCTATACCAGCTTTATAACCGACATTTCATATTATGTAATTAATTTTTAAAATACATAATTTTATTTCAATCAATACGTTCAGTGGAGGTTCTGGTATTGTATTATATAAAAAAATAATATAATGCGATATTGTGATTGTCCACAGAGAAATGTTTAGAGTGATCTGTGTAGGACAGCTAAGACACATGACTTGCACGCAATGTGTATAGTTATAGTTATAGTTATATAAATGATATGTGTAGTGGTTATAGTGGATTGAAGAATTCTCCAGGTTCTGCGCTGGTTGTGTTCGCTGCTCTCTATGGCTGGACGTCAAACAGGTTTCTGGCGCATCTCACCATAAAGCGGCATGCTAGACATCCTAACAGGGTTGTCTAGTATTTATCACACTTACATTATATTATATTATAAAAATATAATAATCTACCATCCCTTTATACGCGTACAAAATAATTTTCAATTAATATTAATAATAATATCGAATTTTCCCACGCGTTCAGTGAAAAATACTACACCAGAAAGAAGACCCCGGGTTAACATAAATAACTATTTTTTTTAACAAGTCATATTAAGAAACTGACTCATTCAGAGTTGAGAGTATCTACTGCTAATAAAAATATTATTTAATTAAAATGAAATTTATTATATTGATGTGTATTGTGTTATTGATGAAGATTTATTTTATGTATCAAATAGATTTACGATGGTTTTTTGCATAAATAATAAATTAACAATTTAGACAGTTTTCTATAGATGTGCTATTAGGTGCGGCACAGACATGAATGATCATTAGTGCCTTTTTATAGTCTTTCGTTTATTTCTACCAATGGGTAAATGAGCGCTTGACACTGATTGGCGCTCGTGTTTATTTACATTTCTCTTATTGGCGGAGATCCGAGAAGCACCAACGATCATGAATATCTGTACCGTGTCTTATTTATTAGTTTATATAATAATTTATTTATTTAAATACGCCCGAGGGATTTTTATAAAAAAAATTTTTGTCACAACAACTTGTTATATCTATAATTATTGAACGTGTGTGTATGTTGTATGTCTGTATGTACAAATCCATCAACCATCAGTGTTACCAGATTGAAGAATAATATTTTATACAATTAATGCGTATCTAAAATCTCGAAACGGGTATTTATATGATAATAATATTAAATTAATTTCAAAATAATATTAAATATATTTAATAATGCATAATAAATAAAAATTCTCAAAAACAGTTTTGGTGTTGTCATCAAATTATTTTCCTTTGAAAATTCAAACTTCTTCTGATAGAAAAAGAAACAACTTTTAAGCAAACCTTCAGTAACCCAAAATAAAACCTTCGTAATAAAAAGCAAAACAGACCATGAAAATTATTAACAATTTGAAAATTTTAATTAAAATTACCCTTGTTTATAAATATTTCCATAAATCCACTCGTTTTTCTTAACTTTGATCTAAATTAGTCGCATTTCAACAAATTGTATAATCGTCATTGGTTAGTACATACCTACTTTAAATTAGACCGTGTTGATATCTTTTATAAGCTATTATGTTATTTGTTTTAAGATTTATATGTTCTAGCAAGGACCCGGCTAATCTTTATCACATAAAACTGATCTACAAAAAAATCAGTTTTTGATTGAAATCTGTAAACAAATATATTAAAAAACTTATATGGCATGTTGATTTGAAATATGTTTTCATTAAATTAAAGTCAAACTAAAAAAATAATATTTAACAATTGTGAAACATAAATATTTAAAATTGAAATTTTCTCATTCTTGTATTTCCTACATAAAACTTATCTACAAAAAAATAGTTTTTGATTTAAATATGTAAACAAATATATTCAAAACTAATATGGTACGTTGATTTAAAATGTACTTATTAAATTAAAGTCGAACTAAAATAATAATTCATATACTAAATAATATTTTACAATTGTGAAACATAAATATTTGAATTTGAAAATTATTTATTTTCGTCTTTACTTAAAAACTGTTATTTTGGAGACACATACATATATACGTTTTTGTATTACTGACCCATCTAAGTGTGTGAAAATATATTCTCATAGCTTATCCATATTTTATAGTTAATTTTGATCAGTATGACCCTGTTTCTATCGTGATATTCGAGCTCAATAGATCTGTGACTGAAGCAAGGCAGTGCAGGGCTGACATTCCTTCCAACAAAGCCTTCGAAGGCTTACACAGAATTTAAGAACAATATGATGTCGAGTGGGTTGAGATTAAGCCTTTGTATTAACTATTCTAATGGGAGATAATCATTCCACACACCATATCCGCCCCCATTCCCGATTATACGATTGATTCTAATACCTGACACCTGTACTGAAAGAATCTAAGCTCCGTAGTTCAAGTGTATTTGAATCCTGTTATATTATTTAGTGAATTTATTGCCTCTGTTCAGATTGTTGAAGATGCGTTCGATCTTTGATAAGGTTTATTTGTACGATGGTTTGTTGACCGTCAACACGATGTCAATGAATAAAACATGACTTCTGTGTCTTTCAGTAGACACGTCATTGTCACCATCATCATATTATGCAACACTCCCAATTTACAATATCATCACCTTTTATCAAACTCAATTTAGGAAAATTTATCAATGGTACGATAAATGTGAATGATATGTTTCAGAACCACTATTGTTGAGAAAGAGAGGGCATTTTTTTAAATTTTATATAAATAAATTATTCCCCGTGTACCTTATAGAGTCTTGAGCCTGATTATCTAAAAAAATGCAAATTTAACTCGAAAAAAGTCCATTTAATTACAAATATAAGAACGAAAATATATCAATCAAATATTTCCCAAATGCTAAATTATTTTCAATGCTCTTATATCTAAAAAAAATAATAGATTAATAATTGATATTAGATTTAAAATTGTCTCTTGTTTTCGTACATTTTTTTTTAATTAAAGGTTCAATTCTTTTACAATAAATAAACGTGATATGAGTATTTTAAAAGCACATGCATATTTTTCAACTTAAAATACTCCTGAGTTTATTGATTTGAACTCATTATTAGTGAGCTATAATGATGTCTTCAATTTAAACATAAACAATATTACCGACGTAGTCTTATCTTCGACAATGCCTTATAGAGGGTGATGATGAAGAATGCCATATCTTTAATGACGTAATTCTATAATTCCTTTTGTTTGTGCGTTATTTATAGTTAGATGGTATTATAAATAAGATAAAAGAGGCATTAAGGAGTGTGTACTTGTAGTAAGGTCGTTTTCTCCTACTGAAAGTGGCCCTCTTTATTGTTATGCCCGAGGTCTTCCTCTTGTTATATATTTTAGCACAGCAAATGCATATCACCAACAGATGTATTTTAGATTCTGCTAACGACTCCAACAAACACATACCGGTTCAATATTATTATCATGCAAATACCTTCAGTCTGGACAAAGTTTTACAACTCTCAAGTTCGAAGATTGCTTTGATTGTTTGCAGTACCTACACAATCTAAAAAAATATGGTCTGTTATCAGGTGTCATTGTTTGCCTAGGCGTGGTTCGAGATTCAATATAATAAAAACGCATACAAATTTTGTGTATAGAATAAATATTCAGAGTTCTGGGAAGGGAACGAAACTTTACTTAGCGACAAGGCGCGAAATTTCGTATATGTTCCACGACCACACGCAGAATATTCCTCAGTTTATTTGTATTGAAATTTTCAATTTTTTTAATCTAAATTAAGCATCTTATTGTGGAGAACATTAAAAAAATATATTGCACGATAATAATTATTGGCTGTCTTGACACAATAGATGTTTTGATCTTATATTGTCGGTTTGTCATGTGTTTTTATGTTATATATCTTTAGTTTAAATTAAAAAATATATTAACACCCAACTCAAAATACCTGGAAATATAAATATGCTAGTCAACAAAACTAAGAATGTGAGGGTAAAGAAATAGGTTTTTAGTTATTCTAAATTCTAGAGCACTGCGTGGCTACAGTTTTATTACTGATTAATTCATAAATTTAACCAATAAGTGTTGTCAGATTATCAGGTGTCGTTTTGATATTGAAATTTAATGTACAGATAATTTAAACAACATAGTTATAGTTTCGAATCTAGCTCCAATTGATTAAATAAAATTAATATTACCGGTAGAAGATCGATTTTTAAAAAATAAAATTCCGATCTAATCATCTAAGTTTACTGTATTTCCTGGATATGATGAATATATGTAATTAAATGTAGAAAAAATATACAATTGTTCTTTAACCATAAAAATTCCAAGAGGGTGAAAAAACAGGGCTTAAAATTTCATTTAAATTTTCAGATATTCGACAATATTCTGATTTCTTCCAATCACTCATGTATGACTTGATAACTGTAGGTATATATCATGTAAAGTTTTGTTTAAATATCAGAGAATTGAAATAAAATAACACAATATTATAAAAGTAATCCTTGCAGAGTTCAAATAAGTCAAAGTAATTAATCGTATTAATAGTAATTAAGACTACGTCTGCAGATTACCTTTTAGCATAAATTATATATTTTATGATGCATCCTTGTACACATTAGAATCTAGGTGATTTCCTGGATTACACTAGATGAATATAATATTAATGTTGAATTGTATTATATTCTTGTAAAGTAATAATTATATATATAGAGCCGCCTTGTGGCCCAGTGGTTAGTGTAACGGATTCGTGAGTGAAGACTCCCGGGTTCGATTCACGGCACCGGAGTCACTTGGTAGATCTGGCTTAGCAAACTAGATCTTAAGTACTCATTGCTGTGTGGTGGCCTGGGAAACCATCTCTTCTATATTCTCCCGTAAAGCCAACCCTTTATAAAGGGACTCCCGTCAATAGGGAAGGCGTCACGGTATTTATTTAATAATTATATTGTGTGGTTTGTACACGTCTTCAATTAGTCGTGTATGATGTGTGTTTCAAGAGGATTTATTGTCCAGTAAATGGCGTTGAATTGTCGCGTATGAGTCGGCCGGTGGGCCTCGTGGAAGGAATGGCGATTCTTGGAATCCAGGAGAAGCAGGAGCAGCATCAGGAGGTTCAGAGGAAAGCAAGAAGAAGTCGGCTGGAACACTTGTCAGTCGGGTGTTTTTGCAGCTGTAATCGGAATCCAGTCCTGCTGTGCTACCAACAAATCATGCTTGAGGTGGGTGTGGCTTGATGCCTGATGCCTGATGCCCCCACCTGCCCCTCTTTGCTCCTGCCCAATATCATCAGACCAATACCTTGCTAATTGATTACTAACTGATTAATATCATCGGCCACAAATAAAAACACCACTTGCACTTATTCCGTTGTCAAAAGTCCTGCCGACCATCATCTTGTTAAACTTTATAGGCCTCAAAGTATTCACAAGGCTCCCAGAATCCTGAAGTTTTTTTTTTTTTTAAATAGACTTATCGTTTGATGAAACACACATCCTCTTCCAAAAGAAACAATTTTTTAGGATTTCTATCAGTAAATGTAATCTTTTTTATTTCGACTGCTCCAGCGTATAATATCGCAAGTGCAAAAAAATCTCTGTGTTCTTATGTCTATATGGAACTGAGCCACATATTCAATCTGGTAACACTGCCTGTCACGCGTCACTTGGTTTAATTATTATTTATAAAATATAACAATTTATGATTGAATACCTTCTATTGACAGAGACATGACATGTGTTATAGATAATAGATGAATCTACATTAGTTGACAGTCAGATAGGAATATTTTACTATTTCGAAAAAGTCCCACTTAATTGTTTAAACAATGATTGAAAATAAACATTTTTTCACGTTTCCTACATTTCATACATAGAATATGTGGCTCAGTTCCATAAAGATTTAAGAGCACACAGATTTTTTTTAGATATTATACGCTGGAGCAGTCGATTTATTTATTTATGAATTTAATTTTTTTAGGTATTTTAGACACAGCAACGTGTTAGTTCATTGTCTGTCGGTGATTTTAACTACTACTAGTTACACAGGTCACCGATTTAATAATCGCCTCATTAGTACATCCAGGAAATAAGAGTAAACCTGACCCAAGACGATCGAACGGAAATTTATTAATATAATTCCCGATCTCGCAGTCGTCATAACCGTATTTTTTTTATTTTAGCGGGATTTGAACCCATAACCAGAGTATTTGTAACCACGCATTTTATCCCCTGAATACAATGATAATGTAGAGTTAAGTTGTCGTATACTTATAGAGGGGCCCTCAGGAAATCAGTGTAAACCTGGATTTGGGAATTTTTTCTCTCCCATTTGAAATAACCGATCAAATATTTTTTGTTACTTGAGCGAAATTTGAATCCATGACTACAGGATTTGTAGCCATGTACATTATACCTTGAGCTATTGAGGTTATTATATAAACGAGTCAAATAATAGTCAATATCCTTTTTGAGAAATAATTCTAACTTCGACTCACTAATCCTCTGTGCAGGACTCAAACCCACGCCTTTCTGATTTGAATGCCTAATGAAGTGGTTGATGTCAGCCAAAAAATTCACTTCACAAGACCAAATTTCTAATAAAAAATCGATCTAAAATGGGACATTTTTATATACTTTTATTTCTTCATAGACCGACTTCATGTCCATAGGTACTTAAATGTATGTAAGTGCAATAAGTTATCATTTTACAGGAAACGTACTAAGCGTGTTATTTTATATAATTATAATAATTATTGTCATTCTCGACTTGCTGGGATGCTGCGTGTTTGTCTTACTCGAGAGAATGATAAAAAGCTGCTTCCCTTGGAGGTGTAAAAAGGGGTTTATTAAACGCCTACTTGCTAGAGCTTGTCTAGCGATTCCTGCAAAAGTTGATGATGATTCCGCATCCTAGCAATACAAGAAGACCCTCAGGGAACAAATAGTCAGACATGCCAAGTTCATCATATGAACCTACTTCAAATCACGCAATTGTGCAACTAAGCTTATTATGAACATACCTAAGCTTATTTTATTTTAATTAATATAAATGATCAAGGGTTTACAAAAGAAGTGATAGTGTAGATTGTTGATATATATAAATATAATTGTATGCTTTAGGATAGATAATATTTAAGGGCTATATGGCGTCTAGGTGGGCTATACTTTTTTATTTTAGAATAAATTCCCAGCCTAGTAAAACGGGTTCAACGATTACTCACAGAACCCATATTATACACAGATACGGCTCTATCGATACGATTATTAATCGTAACTAAAAAAAATATACATAATAATTATGATATTTAAAAACAGTTAGATGATATAATATTGGCGTCAATAGTACATTGACTCGATGGACAGAGAATATGAAATTAGTTGAAATTTGTGACGGTGTGGTTTCCACGGAGCGTGCGCCCCCGGGCGGGTGCTACGCCCCTTTCGCCCCTCATCCACTTCTTCCCCAGCGATGGACTTCTCTCAGTCACGCGAATATGGACGGAAATGAGATGCGCTGCGATCTTCGCCGAGACACTCCATTCGTAAATTACACACGCAAATATGTTTGACATAGATATAAACATAAGATATCTCATTAGTGGCTAAATGCTTGGCTAGTTCAAGTGGCCAAACACATCAGTTACCTGGCAAACATTATACTGTAAACATCTCTCTTCAAATCTTCAGTTATATTTCACAGTAAAATGGGTAAATGCATTGTTACTACATGCCATATGGACTCAAATAGATCTAGGCTTAGTTTTTACCGCTGAATTTCTTTAGGATGTTAAAAATATTATTGCGTTTTAATCGCCAAAGTATTGTCACAACCACTCTCAGTTGCCACTGGGGAATGTTTTGAGTGAGGGAGACAGACTTATGCCTTTGTCGAATTGGAGAGAAAAGTGCAACAATACTCGGCCTACACGACTTCTTCATATGCAATGCAATTAATTTTCCGGTGAAGACAATCTGAATAATCTAATATTTTACTACCTTTATATTAATGGAATTGGAATAAGGATACTTGTGGGTCGTTAATTTAAAAACCTTCATATTTTTCGACATGCAGATTATTTTTTTTTTAAATTTTGGATTGTTTGGGCATAACGTGCATCAAATTGTGCCATTTCGAAGACGGTGTGAACTTTGAAGGTAGGTCGGTAGTTCGACAGTATTCGTGGTTAAGGTGGGCACTTAGAGTCTGCTGGTAGGGCCGGGGGCTCTCACGAGGGCCTCGGACTTCGCCCCCTACCGAGACACGATAACTTTTAATTGCGCCCCTTCCTTTGGCCATCGTCTGTCTGCTCCTTCCGTTCGAGCTTTGAGACCACTTAAAAACTCAGCTCAAGCTACCGTCATTTACAACCTACATTTTTGTTTCACCTGTTACTCGTTCCCACATTTTCGATATTACAGCAATAAATTTAAACAAATTATTTCGTGTCCTGCCCTAAACGAATAAGCTGATCTTCTGCGAACTCTTGACACTTACAAAACATTGTACGATGATCTTATTTTGACTTGTGTGTAACGTATGTTTGTATACTTTACGTAGAGATAAACTTACCCCTTTCTGTGATTGGTGATATTATATTATTAGCCATTGAGTAATAAATTATCAACTGCCAAATGATGGATTTTATTATTTAAATAATCCGTTTTGTATAATAATTCCACATTTCTTCGGATTGCGTAACTCTCTTATTTTTATCTAGTAGGAAATTTTAATAGGGACACGTTGTTACAAATATCATTATTGTTAGAAGTGTGTAACTAGTAATAATAAAATAAATAAAAGTCCTTAATTTTTTAAAATTAAATTATTATTTAGAAAATATCATAATGTGTACCTCCATGCACCCATTTGAACGCAATAAATAAACTTAACTTCATTTTATACGTATAAATATATATCACCTGGGAGAACTCTTTTCCACCAATTCTGGCACCTACAGGGCTTGTTTAGGAGCAACCTTAAAATAACAATAATGAGTAACATATAAATGATTGCTTCCTACACCTTATTTTATTTTATATCCATTCTTTGTAAACATACTTTTTTTATATTATTTTTTTTGTCTTGTTTGTAAAAAGGCTCCTATGAGCGTTTATATGCAAATAAATATATATACAAGGTTTTAAAAAAGTTGAGTATTAAGTCTGCGTATTTCAGTTAGAATCATTTGTTGTATGTTCTGTAAAACTTGTCTAAATGGACTTACACATTCTGCAAAGAAAGCCGACGATATTTTTTTTTCAAATAAATGGTCTTCTATTTTATAATAATAATTGAATTGTATTAAATGTTTTAATTACATTAAACTCATTGTGTTTTTTTTTAATTTTCAGGTATGCACATATATGACTTATTTCATCTTCTTCATGTCTTCATACTTTTTTGTGAGTATTGTTAAGTTTTCAATTACTTTTTATAAAGGATGCATTCCTTTATATTTTTGATAGGGAAATTTCCGGCTCATCTCATTATCCAATTCTCCGGATGGAAAACATTATCGTTCGTGGTGAATTTATTACCGAATAAAGTCCCAGAGATATTTTGTAATCGGTGTCTTTGTGTGGTTTAATTTTCGTACAGAATGGAGTAACACCTTAGCTCAGGTGAGTGGTCCGGTGTGACATTCGAGACGGAATTTATATCGGGTTATGAACTTGTCGAGACTTTATAGCCGCTATAAAAGTAAAGTAGATTCCGACGACTTGTTGTGTGCGTAACTTTAATACTTTTGTCATGTATTTATCTTGACTTTTTATATATTATGTACTAAGTATATTTTGGCGGTGGACCTTTGTTTCCCGCTTCTGTCTCGTCTCAACAAGGTGCATTATAATATACAAGTTGGTGTATCTAAAAAACCAAATTTGTATAAATCATCCCTAAAAGATTATAAATAAACGAAAATATTAAATTGTTTATAAAATAAAACATTGAATTATTAATTTATTTTATATAGAAATTGAAGAAGTGGGACTGAAAAAATATAAGAAAACGCAACATATTTTTCAAATAAAGATATTATGTCTACTTTTTTTTACTATTTAAAGATGTATTACAGACTTTACAAGTAAATTTGAAGGAAGATTACCAAAAAAACACTAATAAATAACACATATTTTTTAGACTCTTTAATGAAAATGTATCAACATTAGTTGGCATGTAGTTAACATGGGTTTCAAAATTAGTTATATATGTTAAATTTGTCTTTTTTGAGATTTTAAATTATCTAACTTTATTGAATATCCTCTGTTGGTTAGTTAATTGCTGAAATATTTTTTGTATAGAACGAACCGATAGCTTATTGTTTAATTTCCTGATAATAAATGTATTCAAAACATTTTTTTTAAAACATATAGAACTCAAAATAATATATATAAAATGTTTTTACATGAATACGACTTCATCGCATAGAAAACCTATTTATTACATGCATAAATTCTGAAGATTTTATACCCAGACACGAGATCATTATGATAAAAGTTCAAGGCGAACATAACGCGTCCATGTGCATAAACTATGCCAGGTTTATGATTTTATCTTACAAATTGACACACCTCAAAAACCAATATATAGTTTCAACAAAAAATGACATTTTCTATTGGTACTTGAAAATACAGAGGTAATTACAAAAGTAGACGATACCTGTATAAATTTTGAATACCGGTAAAAAGATACAAACATTTTATGGCCGACCGCATTTGATCGTAAACTTTACATATACTGTGTGTCCCAAGCAAGCAGTATTATTTTGGATTCTAATTTTATCAACCCTATATTGATTCCCCGTTATATTTTTTTTTTGGTGAAGAATGTTTAAACTGGAAATTATCACCTGTGGAATGTCACCGATCAAAGGTGTGAACTATTATTACATCTCCCCACGATACTAGTATGTATTTCATCATATTCAATAACGGAATAACAATATATTTTATCTTTGTTCAATCTACTATAATTTAGTCTTTGTTTTTAAAAGGTCAGAGTGTAAACCGTTTAACAGTCAATCTTGATAACATTTTAAATTCATAAAGCAAAATATTAAATGCCTCTTTAGTTTAGAGTATATGATCAAGTTAGAGGATGATATTTTTTTAATATAAGAAAAATTTAACCCATTATATTTGATCGTTTAACATTTTTGTTACATACCCCGTAATAATTTTCGAATGCAAATGAATACGTTTCTTTTCATACAAGGAATATACGACATTTGTTATTGTCATACATGTAAAAGATCTATTTGCGATAAACCTACGCTTCTTATGTACGACCATTTTGACATATGGCGTCGAATAAAAATGTGTCGGAGACAAAGTTATTTTTTTCGCCCATGACTTGAAGAAGATAACGGAGACAAGTTCAATCAATAAGCGATACAGTGGAAACGCAAGACGATTTAATACACGCACAAAGAATATTTTTTAAATTAAATTATTAACGCTTGCCTTTAATAAATATTTTGTAATGTGGTGATTGCTTCTGTCTTCTGTTTGTTATACAACCTTAAGTAGTTGTTTGTTTACGGTGTCTTCTTGACATTTTCGTGTGGGACGATTTCTGATCGTAAAGTGCCGTTGTTAAACATATTCTTGTTTAAATATAGATATTATTATAAGTGACTCCCTTTTTACACTTTTAATACAAATAAATCGTTACGTTAGATTATTGATTGTGATGTACAATATTCAGGAAATCAAAATGATGACAATGAAGCAATTGAAATTGAACATTTTAATACTATATTTGAAGTTTACAGCTTAATGTTTAACAATATTATTGTTGAAATACGTACTTGACTTACTCGTAACCGAAATTCAGTAAGGCCACGAATGCAAAAAGGGCTATAAATAATATATATTCAATCATTGACTACTTAAAATTATGATAAAATTAATAATCGACTATTTAGCTACATTTTATAAAATTTAATAATATTAAATATCAAATCTAGTGATGAATGTCAAAAAACATGTCCACCGATATAATATTGTATGTTTTTTAGTACATTATAGCTACGATTTAAAATATGAATATAAAATAAGCATATTGAATGACAACTTTCATACTGAATTTATGAATCACATGGTCTCTCTTTATATATAATTCAAGCGTAAAATTTATCCGTTTATAGTCACAATATTACACTTTCTATTGATTTGATTACGACTGGGAGAGCGGGAATAATATTCATAAAATCCAGATCGATCGTCTTAATCCAGGTTTACTCTGATTTCCTGTATTGTAAGGTAAATACTGATTATTAAGTCGGTGACCTGTGTAACTTGTAATAGTTAAGATCACCGACAGAAAATTAACACGTTATTGTGTCTAAAAAAAGCTTCTCAAGAAGACCCTGTCAAAAAAGCTCCTAGAGGCATAAAAAAAAATAAAAACTTTTATTAAAATAAATAATACACAGTGAAATGGTAAATATCTAAATGATATTGCAATACATATTTTAGGTTAGTTATTATTTCTATAATCTCGAAAACTTGTGTTCTTCCTGTATTAAATGATTGATATAGTTGCTGTTAAACATGACCTTAATTAGACAATCTGTAGATTGCGTGGTATTTTTTTTTATTTGCGCTAAAATATGTAGGTACAAGGTATTAATTATTGTAAATATAAATAACAAATATTAAATTAATATACCGATCCAAAGCATATTAAATTGCTTTGTTTTTAAATATATTTTTACGTACCCATCATCATCATCATAAGCACTCCAGTTCAGTGATGAAGCAAGGCTTCCCGCACCAGCATCTTCCACTTAATGCTCCTCCAGTTATTAATACATAAGCTCCTAACTACCTTATAGAACTCGTCCGCCCACCTTAGCCTAGGTCTACCCTGCCTTCTCTTACCCACAGGCTTGCTGGATATTATTTCCGATACTATCCCTCCTGCTCTTTCCACGTGTCTTTTTACGTACCCAATGATATTTAGTTGAAATCGAAAGTTTAGTATCGGCGTGTGGTGATATTGGATGGTCGCACATAATTATAATTGCAATGCGGTATCGTCATGAAACTTAGTCCTGGATTACGAGAGGCTTAGAGGGAAGAAGAGCCGGAACCAGCACATATGAGATATACACATTACAAATAAATAGCATCCCAACGAGGCCGTAATCCCTGCAAAGCAATAAGCATCGTGCTCAAATAATTTAATCCTTGCGCAACGGTGACAACTCACGGTCACGATTATCAGGTACCTTGTACGACGCGACGTTCTTTAGCCCCATCATTATATGTATACAGACATTCGACCACTCAAAAAGTAGCGATACTCATAATTGGATTCTGTATTTAATAGCAATTATATGACGAAAATTCCGAGTGTAAATCAATAGCCAAACAAGCGTAATAGCTCAGGGGATAAGAAGCGTGGCTACAAATACTGTGGTCATGGATTCAAATCCCACTCAAGTCAAGAATTTTTGAATTGATTTGATCGGTTATTACGACTGGGAGATCGGGAATAATCATCATCATCATCATAAGCACTCCAGTTCAGTGATGAACCAAGGCTTCCCGCACCAGCATCTTCCACTTATTTCTATTGGAGGCCGCGCTCCTCCAGTTATTAATTCCTAAACTCCTAACTACCTTATGAAATTCGTCCGCCCACCTTAGCCTAGGTCTACCCTGCCTTCTCTTAACCACAGGCTTGCTGGATAGTATTTCCGATACTATCCCTCCTGCTCTTTCCACGTGTCCGGCCCAACCTAATGTTAAAGAACTGCACTACGTTCACGCTCTTATATAATGAGTAAATCTCATCGTTCCGTCTGATTCTAAATAGTCCCGGTGCCTCCTGAACAGGACCCAAGATCCTCCTAAGAATCTTCCGCTCGAACCTAAGTAGCCTATCCTCCTCAGTCTTAGTAATAACCCATGTTTCTGCACCGTAGGTTAGTACTGGCCTAATTAGCATCTTGTATAATTCTACCTTGGTACTTCTACTTAGATATCTTGATCTGAGCAAGCGTACTAAGCCAAAATACGCCCTATTAGCACTTTGCAGGCGAGAGTTGATGTCCTGGTTATTTCCAGCCTCCTTAGTGACCACTGCTCCCAAATATACAAAAGAGTCAACCTGCTGAAAGTGGTCATTGTCTACCTTCAGGCTACGATGTGCTACCAATTCAGAGTTGGATGTCACATGCATATACTGACTTTTTTCAACGTTTATAACTAATCCTACTGTTTTGGCGGCATCCTTTATTGCTCTAACCTTATCAATTAACACGTTCTTAGTTCTAGCGATAATATTTACGTCGTCTGCGAAAGCGAGTACCTGAAAAGACTTATAGAAGATAGTAGACTTATTGCTACAACCTGCAAGACGCATAACCTTTTCTAAAACTAATGAAAATAACAGGGGGGATATCACGTCCCCCTGTTTTACGCCTGCTCGGGTGATGAAAGACTCCGACAGTACACCATTTATCCGTACGTAGTTTTTGGTGTCTGTCAGCGTCATTTTTGAGAGACTTATGAGTTTTTCGGGAAACCCAAACTCTCTCATCGTGCTGTAAATAATATCCCTATCGATTGTGTCGAATGCCTGCCTAAAATCTACGAACAAGTGATGAGTCTCCACGTCAGCTTCATTACACTTCTCTAATATTTGCCTAATTGTAAATATTTGGTTCATTGTTGAACGCCCTGGTCTAAATCCGGCTTGGTAGTCTCCCAAGCATTCCTCCGCGTATTCTGCTAGCCTATTTTTTAAAACCTTGGCGAATATCTTATACATAACTGATAGTAGGGATATCCCTCTATAGTTACTGCACACGCTAACGTCACCTTTTTTGTGGAGTGGGCAAATTATCGAACTTGCCCAATCCTTCGGTAGCGTTTCGCCTTCCCATAAAGATACTATTAAACTATGTAATAGCGCCCATAGAGCATCCCCGCCGTATGCTATGAGTTCGCTGGAGATCTCGTCTATCCCCGGGGCTTTCCCTCTCTTCAGTCCTCTGATGGCGTGGCACACCTCTTCGTAGGTGGGTGGTGGTATTTGTGGTTGCGCGGCGTGTTGGTACAGACTAGCGTTCTTATTGGCTACCTTGTCGCTATTCTTATCATTTAATAGGTCGCTAAAGTACTCCGACCATCTATTTAAACGCTTTCCTGATCGCAGAGAAGTTCGCCTTTGCTATTCCTATTAAAGTTTAGTCTAGGTTTGAACGTTTTCCTACTATTGTTAACGTTCCTGTAAAATTCCTTAGCATTATTCCTATCTCTAAATATTTCAGCATCTATAATTTGCTGTTTTAGCCATGTCCTCTTCGTCGACTGTATGACTCTATTACTACTCCTACGAAGTTCTTTGTACTTCTCTCTATTTTCTAAGCTATTGCAATTAAGAACTTGTGCACGGGCATTGTTCTTCTCCTTAATAATACTCTCGCATTCTGTGTTAAACCAGCCATTTTCTTTTTCGTCTCGTAACCCAAAGTTGATTCTGCCGTGTGCTTAATAATATTTTTTATTAGATTACAACTAGATTCTACATTATTCCTATTTATTTCCTCAACCTGTTCTAACGCCTTTTCCATGGATGCCTGGTATGATTTTGCACATACCTCATTCTCTAATTTAACAAGGTTGAGTTTCTTATTTTTATTTATTTTTTCCTTTTTTGGCATTCGATATTCTGGCTCTAAAAACTGCTTTTACTAAGTAATGGTCCGAATCGAATGCTGCTCCTCTGCAGGTATGAACGTTGATAATAGAGGATTTGAACCGTCTATTGATTAGCACGTGGTCAATTTGATTAGTGTACGTGCCACCTGGACTGACCCACGTTCCTTTGTGTATGTGAGCCCTTGGGAAGAATGTGCTAACATTAACCATATCCTTTGCTGCGGCGAAATCAATTACCCTTTCGCCGTTGTTATTTGAAATTTCGTGCAGACTGTTGCCTCCTGTAATGGCTCTATGTGTAACTTCATTGCCGATCTTGGCATTTTAATCGCCTAAAATAATTGTTATATCGTGCTTTGGTGCCTTCTCTATAAACCTGTCTAAGTTATCATAAAAGCGTCCTTTACGTCATCTCCTTTGTCTTCCGTGGGAGCGTGTACCGAATATAAACTAACATTGAAAAACTTAGTCTTTATCCTTAGTCTAGCTATCTTATCGTTAAAAGGTTCGAAGTCAATGACAATATGTTTTGCTTTGTCACTGACTGCAAAGCCGGTACCGAAGGCTTTCTTAGAATTACTGCCGCTATGAAAGATTGTCCATCCATTGTGTTTCGATGTGCCGTTTCCTGTCCATCTTCTCTCTTGTAAAGCAACAATACTCATGCGATAACGGCTCAATTGGTCTGTGAGCATTTTAATAGCGCCCGGTCTATTCAAGCTTAAAATATTCCACGTTCCTAACTTTAAGTCCCCTTTCGATTTGTATCCTGTAGCTTTATATGCAGCGGGGCCAGGATATGCACCCCCGCGACACTGCAGTAGTTGGATGACGGTACCCGCGAGCCTGCTTTCGCACCCACGACCACCGGTACTGGGTGTCTGACGCCCTGCACCGTAAGTGTATTATCGTTGGGTTGTACTGTCATGTTTTTGCTTGGGGGTTTCGTGATCGGATGTTAGTTTTTACATGGTAGGTGATCGGCCTGACGCACAACCTCCGGAGAGGGATCTCCCTTCTCTGTTCGCCCTAATCGCACTCGCTGCCAAGATCATTAATTTGATCCTAACTAACTAGCTTGTTCAGGTTTCCAGGGTCCACCACGAGGAGGTAGAGATAGGAATTGGGCAGCAGTGGCTATGAGATACTGGGAAGTCAGATCATCTTATGTTGCGCATGCAT